>JAABOM020023259.1:0-18207 GCA_011800125.2 Solanum clarkiae
TCGCCAGAGGCGCAGATTGTCTCTGAAAATTGCATTTTTTTGAATTTCAAATTTTGATACGGTTGCTCTAAAATCGGGGTTAGACCTATTTCCCACTCAATTTTTCCCCCTGATCATGAATATGATGTTCAATTTTCGATATCATGCACAAAATTTGAGATATATGAAATTATGATTATGGGAACTTTTGAGGCACATATTCAGGTACTTTTTAGGGTCTTTTCACAATTTTGTCGAAATCGTTTTTTGAAACAGCGATAGAAACTCGCAAGCCCTGGAAAACTCCAGACCCCTTTTATAGAGATGGGAGGTCGCAATTTCTCAATGACCTCAATCTTCGCCTTGTCCACCTCTATTCCCTTGTTAGAAATATTAAGGCCAAAGACTATCCCCTCCTTGACAATGAAATGATGCTTCTCATAGTTTAGGACCAAGTTTGCTTCCTTATTGGGGCCCTTCTATGATTGAGAAGAAAGTCTTTAAAAGAATCACCCACTATAGAGAAGTCATCTATAAATACTTCAAGGATGTCTTTAGCCATGTTAGAGAAGATCAACATCATATACTATAGGAAGGTGGCCAAGACATTGCACAACCCAAATACAATCCACCTGAAAGAAAAATTTCTATACCGCTAATGCAACCACCCCAAAAAATGTCTGAAAATGTGCCTAAAAAATGCCCGGAATCATAATTTCTTTATATCTCAAAATTCATGCGTTATATCAAAAATTTGACTTCATATTCTTGTTCATGGGGTAAAATTGAGTGGATAATGAGTCTAACACCGAATTAAGAGAAACTGTAGCAAAATTTAAAAATTACAAAAATGCGATTTCCAAAGACGATATGCGCCCCTATGTGACTTGTCAAGGGTGCGCTTCTGTGTATTTTTGTGGCCAGTTTTCTATCTCGGTCTAAGACTTTTTGGTCTTGGTCCTAAGTGTTACCATACATGAAAATGCTTATACTTAAATTTATTTCACCCTCATATTATCTAAGACATTCCACAATACTCATTAAAATACTTAGCGAATATTTCACTCCTAATTTAAAGTCCCAAAACTCATCAGGATCTTAAGGTTCTCATTCAAGCTTCAAGTCTCCATCTCCAATCTTCATGAAGCTATTCTCCAAAGCTAAGGTATGTGGATTTCTTTCATGGATTCCTTTCACCATGACACCCAAACTTCCTTTTACCCTAAATTATATGATTTAAAGTTGGCTTACTCATGGGTATTATGTATTAGCAATTTCACTACACACTACGTTGGGGTTTTATGAAATTGTGACTGTTTTACCATGCATGTTTGGATCTATAAATCTAAGATTTATTGTGAGATTTGATGAAGGGTTTTGATGTATGGAGCTATGAATCTAAGATTTATTGTGAGATTTGATGAAGGGTTTTGATGTAAATTGCTTGAGGGTGTTACCAAGTATCTATTGATGGTTTTACACTGAATTTTCTAGAATGATTTCACTCTTGATTGCATAGTTTTACACTAGCACTACACACCTGCCAAGTGTTCGATAAAATATTTGGTTATGGTTTTCTTGAGGAATTGAAGACTTAATGCATGTATTATGAGTTTAACGACTATATGATGATGAAAGGTGGGGAAAATGACCAAACTTCACTCTAGAGGTTGTAGGCCTGGGTAACTTCGTTGAGGGGTTTGTACCTCGATGGCCTCATCGGGAGGTGGCAGGCTCGTGCAACCTTGTCGAGGGGTTTATACCTTGATAAACTTATTTTGGGGCTTGTACCTTATCAACCATGTTGGGGGTGCTTGTACCTCATCATCCACATCAAGCGGTTTGTACCTCATGCACCTTTCCAAGGAGGTAGTAAGCCTTAGATTTGCACTAAAGTGGTCTCTCCTTACACATGGATTATGTTCTATATAAGCATGGTTTACTACAAACATCATTCATATATGTCTTATTTCTATACGCTTATTCATTGCCTATGTTATGCATTTTGATTATAGTGCTTATCACTTGTTGCATTGCATTCTACATACTTAGTACACTCAAACATACTAATGCATACTCTATCCTACATGATGTCACCATGTAGGAACTAGAGCCCCGCTTGAGAATCTGCATCCACGTGGCTAGTACGATTCACTCAAGCTTGTTGGTGAGTCCTCCATTCTAGGGACATTGCTTATTATCTCATGCTATGTTCTAAGACTACCTTTCTTTTATGTAAATATTGACTATGAGGGTGACCCGGTTGCTTTTCTTGGCCCCCGCTCTTATCTATGTAGTAGAGGTGTTGTTGGACATATCATGTGTAATGTTATGAGCTTTGACTCTCTCTTTTGACTCTTGTTGTTATTCTATGAATGATGTCCCTTAGCCTCGGTTATGCCTATTCTACTTTTTTTCCTAATTTGTTGTTTTTTCAACCAAGGATGTGTAATGATATGCTCAGAGGCTTGCTTGGGGTCCCTTCAGATTCCCTTTACGTCGTGTCATATCTAGGTCCTAGGCTTGGGTCGTGACAAACTTGGTATCAAAGCACTAGGTTGTTAGATCCTCAGAGTCCAATACACTACGTTGATTAGAGTCTTGTTAATGGTTTTGTGTGCACCACAACTATGAGCAAGAGGCTATAGGCGTCTAGGAAATATTTCCCTTCTTCTTACTCTATTTTGTGCTATAGAAGTTGAGGTATGGTTTTCCCTCTGACTATTGTCCTTTTCTATGCTAGATCATGCCTATCATATGAGAAAGAAGAGCCCGCACTCCCAATGGTCATCCGGCTTATGCTGAGCTCCGGGATGCTCTCATTTTGCTTGCACAAGTTATGGCTAACCAAGCCAACCAAGGGGGCCCAAGCCCCTCATGCTCTTACACTGGCATCTCAGGTGAGAGACTTAATATGGATGAATCCCCCAGAATTCTATGGGTCAAAGGTGGATGAGGACCCTCAGGAGTTCATCGATGAGGTCTATAAGGTGTTGGCTATTATGGGTATAACATCGGAAGATAAGACGGAGTTGGCAGCTTACCAACTTAAGGGGTAGCACAAATTTGGTACACTCAATAGAAGGAGGTGAAGGGGAACAATAATGTGGTTCTATGGGAAGAGTTCAAGGCGACCTTTCTTAATCCGTTCTTCCATTTTGAGCTTAGGGAGGCTAAGTTAGTGGGGTTCATGAACTTGAAACAAGGATCTTTGAGTGTGAGAAAGTATGCCCTCAAGTTCAACCAACTTTCAAAATATGCTCTACACTTAGTGGACGACTCAAGGTCTAGAATGAATAAATTTGTGATAGGTGTCTTCGACTTGGTGAGTGAGGAGTGCCAGTCCACTATGTTGATTAGTGACATATACTTATCCTATTTGATGACCTATGCCGAATAAATGGAGGAGGAGAAATTAAGGAAGAGAAGGGGTCATTAGGCCAAGATGACCTATTTTGAGGGAAAGTTCCTAAATCGAAAGGGTGGCCGATTCCATCAAGGCCAATGGTCTACTCATAAAAGGGTGGCAATTGACTTTCCAAGGGCCCAAGGTGTTCGAGGTGTGGTTCCTAATGGTGGGTGTCCAAAATTTGGTAGAGGTCATAGTGGCCCATGTGTGAGGGATACTAATGCTTGTTATGGTTGTGGGGAAGTTGGGCATAAATTGATGGATTTCCCTCAAATCATAACAAGGGTAAGGAGGTTCATCCACAAGGTACTAATGCGGTTCCTTTGAGGAGAGGTGGTCAACAAGGTGGTTCCCCATGGCACAATCGGTTCTATGCACTATAAGGGATGCAAGGGGTTGAGGAGGTTCCCAATATCGTTATCCAATGTTAAAAGTCATTGATTTTGATGTGTATGCATTGATTGATCCGGGTGATACTCTTTCTTTTGTTACCCCCATTGTTGCCAAAAGGTTCCATGTTGAGCCTGAATTGTTGTGTGAGTCACATGAGGTATCTATTCGTATTGGTGCATCTATAGTTGCTAGGAAGGTCTATAGAAATTGTCCCATTTGCATCTTACGTAAAATATTTCCTTATGATCTCATTGAGTTGGATATGGTTGATTTTGATGCATTCTTGGGATGGATTGGTTGTATGCATACTATGCCTTGGTTGATTATAGAACCCGTAGGATCAAGTTCCAATTCCCAAATGAACTTGTTCTTGAGTGGGAGAGTCATGACGTGGTGGTCAAGGGTAGGTTCATCTCTTGCATTAAAGCCCGTAAGTTGATCTCTAAAAGGTGTCTCTATCATCTTGTGAGGTCTAGGGATGTGGAATACAAGGTCCTTCTGATAGAGTCGGTTCTGGTTGTAAGTAAGTCCCTTGATGTCTTTCCAAATGACCTTCCCGGTGTTCCACCAGAAAGGGAAATAGATTTTGGTATAGACCTCCTTGCAGATACTTAACCCATTTCTATTCCCCCTTACCGTATAGTCCCGACAGAGTTGAAGAAATAATTGAGGGACTTGTTGGAGAAGGGACCTATTAGGTCTAGTCAATCACCTTGGCATACACCGGTGTTGCTTGTGGAAAAGAAGGATGGGTTCGTTAGAATGTTTATTGACTACTAGCAACTTAATAGGGTCACCATTAAGAATAGGTTTCCTCTTCCAAGAATTGATGATTTGTTTGATCAATTGCAAGGGACTAGCCATTTCTCTAAGATTGATCTTCAGTCCGGGTATCATCAAGTGAAGGTGAGGGAGTGTGATATCCCCAAGACGGCCTTTTGGACTAGGTATGGGCATTATGAGTTTGTTATGATGTCTTTTGGGTTGACCAATGCACTGACTATCTTCATGGATCTTATGAATAGGGTCTTCAAACCCTACCTTGATTCATTTGTTGTCATCTTCATTGATAATATTTTGATCTATTCTCATAGTGAGGAGGAGCATATGGCTCATTTGAGGGTATTGTTACAAAGATTGAGGGAGGAGAAGTTGTATGCTAAATATGAGAAGTATGAATTTTGGTTGAGAGAAGTGGCCTTCCTAGGTCATATGGTGTTGAGGGATGGTATTAAGGCAGATCCTAAAAATATGGATGTGATTCAAAATTGGCCTAGACCATTGACCCCATCAGATATTAAGAGCTTCTTGGGTTTAGTGGGTTACAATCGGAGGTTCATGAATTGGTTCTCTTCTATTGCTTCTCGTATGACTAAATTGACTCAAAAGAAGGCTATGTTTGTGTGGACCAATGAGTATGAGTGGAGCTTTCAAACATTGAATGATAAGACTGTGTCTTCTCCTATTTTTGTCAATTCCGGAAGGGCTAAAGGGATTTGTTATGTATTGTGATGCTTCTAGAGTTGATTTGGTTTGTGTTCTAATGCAACATGGTAAGATGATATCCTATGCTTCTAGGCAACTCAAAGTGCATGAAAAGAATTATCCTACTCGTCATCTTGAATTGGCCGCCGTGGTTTTGCATTAAAGATTTGGCATCATTATATGTATGGGGTATATGTTGATGTGTTTACCGATCATAAGAGTCTTCAATATGTCTTCACTCAAAAAGATCTTAACTTGAGGCAAGGAGATGGTTAGAACTTCTTAAGGACTCTGATATGAGAGTGTATTATCATCCGGGTAAGGCTAATATTGTGGCAGATGCTTTGAGTAGGGTGCCTATGGGTAGCGTAACTCATGTTGATGATGGTGATAAGGAGGTGGCTAAGGAGGTCCATGGTTGGCTATATTGGGAGTTAGGTTGGAAGAGGTAGATAATGGTGTTGTTGTTGATGATGATGTTTCTAGATCCTCATTTGTTGAGGAGGTGGTAGCTAAGTAAGACCTTGGTCCCTCCTTGTTAGAGTTGAAGGCCTTAGTTAGTGATGGGAAAGTGGAGGTTTTCTCCCAAGGTGGAGATGGTACCCTTAGATACCAAGGTAGGTTGTGTGTGCATTGTGTTGATTTCTTGAGAGAGAGAGGATTCTTGATTAGGCTCATTGTTCTTCCTGTTCTATTCAACTCGGTTCTACTAAGATGTATAGAGATCCTAGAGAGGTGTATTGGTGGAGACGCATGAAGAAAGAAATTTCCAAATTTATTTCCGATTGTAATAGTTGCTGACAAGTCAATGCCGAACATCAAAGGCCAGGTGGACTAACCCAAGACATCGAGGTTATTACTTGGAAGTGGGAAGAGATTAATATGGACTTTGTAGTTGGGTTCCCCTAGAGTAGGAAGTATTTTGATCCCATCTGGGTTGTGGTTGATAGTATGATGAAATCGGCCCACTTTCTATCGGTTAAGACCATATGTGGGGCTGAAGATTATGATAGGTTGTACATTCATGACTTGGTGATATTGCATGCGGTTCCTTTATCCATCATATTGGATCGTGATGCTCAATTCACTTAACATTTTTGGAGGTCATTCCAAAGTAGTATTGGTACAAAGGTTATGCTTAGTACGACCTTCCACTCTCAAACTGATGGGCAAGCAAAAAGGACTGTTCAAACCTCTGACGATATTCTCAGAGCTTATGTGTTGGAACTTAAGGATAGTTAGGATGATCATCTTCCATTGATTGAGTTTACCTCCAACAATAGCTATCATTATAGCATCGATATGGCTCCTTTTGAGGCTATTTATGTTAGACATTGTAGATCACCGGTTGGGTGGTTTGAAGTTGGAGAGGGATATTGGGAACAAATCTGGTTATGTAAGCTCTTGAAAAGGTTAGGATGATTAGGGAAAGGTTGAAGATGGCCCAAAGTCGCCAAAAGTCCTATGCCTATATGAAGAGAAGGAATCTTGAGTTCAAAGTTGATGATTGGGTTTATTTGAAGGTGTCACCCATGAAGGGTGTGGTTCGTTTTGGTAACAAGGGAAAGTTGAGTCCAAGATATGTGGGTCCTCATAGGGTAATGAGAAGAATTAGCAAAGTAGCCTATGAGTTGGAATTGCCTAGTGAGATGGATTTGGTTCATCCGGTCTTTCATGTGTCCATGTTGAGGAAATGTGTGGGACACCCTAATGCTATTGTGCCTCTTGATGTTGTGGGCCTTGTTGAAGATAATTTGACCTGTGAAGAGGTTCCGATTCAGATTTTGGATAGACAAGTGAAGAAGTTGAGGAACAAGGATGTGGCTTCCGTTAAGGTCCTTTGGAGGAATCAACAAGGCAAAAGTGCTATATGGGAGGCCAAAGTGGACATGCAGAAGTGATATCCTTATCGTGTCCACTCCACTCAAGCCTAAGGTATCCATCTAAGTTGGAAAGGTGGATGTGTTGGGACCAAATCTGGTTATGGAGGCTTTTGAGAAGGTTAGGATGATTAGAGAAAGGTTGAAGATTGCCCAAAGTCATCAAAAGTTCTACGCCTATGTGAGGAGAAGAGAGATTGAATTCAAAGTCGATGATTGGGTCTATTTGAAGGTGTCACCCATGAAGGGTGTGGTCCGTTTTGGTAAGAAGGGAAAGTTGAGCCCAAGGTATGTGGATCCTTATAGGGTGATGATAAAGGTTGGCAAGGTAGCTTATGAGTTGGAATTTTCTAGAGAAATGGATTTGGTTCATCAGGTATTTCATGTGTCTATGTTGAGACAATGTGTAGGTGATCCGAGTGCTATTGTACCTCTTAATGTTATGGGTCTTGTTGAAGATAATTTGACATATGAAGAGGTTGTGATTCAGATTTTTGATAGGCAAGTGAATAGGTTGAGAAACAAAGAGGTGGCTTCCGTTAAGGTCCTTTGGAGGAATCAATAAGTTGAAAGTGCTACTTGGGAGGCCGAAGCGGATATGTAAAAATGATATGCTTACCTTTTCCACACCGGTCAAGCCTAAGGAATTGATCTAGGTCCTTTATATGATCTCTAGTCTTATGTTCAGCCCTTATGTCATTGCATACAGTCATGTTTAAATTGACAAGTTCATGATGATTTTACACTTATATTGTAATTTTTCAAAAGATGTTTAAGTGCATTGTTGCCTCCTTATATAGGCTGAAATTGTCATGTTTGCATCTCTTATATCCCTCTCTATGAAATTCGGGGATGAATGTTCCCAAGGGGTAGATATTGTAATGACCCCAAGAAGTGACCGAAAATGTGCCTCAAAAATGCCTCGAATCGTAATTTCCATATATCTCAAAATCCGTACACGATATTGAAAATCTGACTTCATATTTTTGATTAGGGGCTCATTTTGAGTGGAAGATGGGTTTAACCCTGATTTAAGAGCAAGGGATTAGCAATTTCAATTTTTCAAAAATGCAATTTCCAGTGAGGTTTGTGTGCCCCTAGCATGACGCGGCTAGGGTGCGTAGACGAACAAAATAGATTTCTATAACAGGTTCGCAATGCAGGCCTATGTATTTTTCTGCCAGTTAATTTTGTATGGTCCAAGACTTTTGGGTCTTGGGCCTAAGTGTTCCCAAACGTGAATATAACAATACTTAGCCATTTTTCAACCTCATATCATTCTAAACATTCCCTAATACTCATTCCAAAAGTTAACCAATATTTCATCTCCAAAATTTAAGTCTCAAAACCCTCTCCGGATCAAAGGATTTCCTCTCAAGCTTCAAGTCTCCATCTCCAATTTTCATCAAGTTCATCTCCAAGGCTAAGGTATGTGGGTTTCTTTTATGGGTTCCTTTTACCCATGATGCGCAAGCTTCCTTTTCTTAAAAATTGCATGACTCAAAGTTGATTTACAAATGGGTCTTATTGATTATGAAAATTACTGCACACTATGTTGGGGTCAATGAAATTGTGACAGTTTACTATGTTTCGCGCTATAAATCTAAGATCTAATGTGAGATTTAATGAATGGTTTTAATGTATATTGATTGAAGGTATTACCAAGTATCTATTGATGGTTTTACATTGTAAATTCTAACATGATAACACTCTTGAATTGCGTAGTTTTACACTAGCACTACATACCCTCTAAGTGTTTGATAAAATGTCCAATTATAGTTTCTTGAGGAATTGAAGGTCCAATGCATGTCTTATGAGTTGAATGACTATATGATGATGAAATGATGATAAGATGAAGATGGAATGATGATGAAAAGGATTGAATGTATATGATGACGAAGGAGTGTATATATGTGATACTATCTCTATAGTGTGGGGGATGACCAAGCCTAGCTCGGGGGGTTGTAGGCTCTGGTTACCTAGATGAGGGGTTGGTACCGCGCTCAGCTTGTGGCGTGGTAGTCCTGGGTAACCTTTTTAGTTGTTGATACCCATCTAGCTTGTTGGGGGTTTGTACCATTAACCTTATTGGGGATTTGTACCCATCAACCTTGTTGGGGGGTTGGTACTCCATCAACCTTGTTGGGGGGTTTATACTCCATCAACCTCATGAAGGGGTTTGTCCGTAATGCGCCTATCCAAAGGGGTGGTAGGCCTTGGCTTGCACTAAGAATGGTCATTCCTTACACTTATTTTATAGTCCTTATAAGCATGATTTATTACGAGCATCTTCCATGCATTCCATATTGCTGTATTTACTCATTGCTTCTACTTATGCATTTTGATTACGCTACTATCACTTGTTCCATTGCATCCTACATACTTAGTGCATTCAAACATACTAACACATACTCTATGCCTACATGATGTCACCATGATGGAACCGATGCTCTGATTGATCCTCCTCCACATTGCTAGTATGGTTTTTTCTCAGGCTTTTTGGTGAGTCCTCTATTTCGGGGATGTTACTTATAATCTCTTGCTATGTATTAAGACTATTTTTCCTTTATTTATGTATTGACTATGAGGGTGAGACCGGTTGTTTGTCGTGGCCCCCGCTCTTATCTATATAGTAGAGGTGTTGTTAGACATGTTATGTATCTATGCTATGAGCCTTGACTTTGTTGTTTCTTGATGTTATGATATGGAAGTTTACCATTAGTCCCAATTGCCTTCTTTATGCTTATCTCTCATTATCATTTTAATTGCTTCCGTGACCAAGGATGTGTAATGATATGCAACGAGGCTTGTTTGGGTTTCCTTTGGGTTCCCCATTCGCCAGTGACATCTAGGCCCTAGGCTTGGGTCGTGACATATAGACCTTCTTCCTAATATTTCATCCCATTTCCTTTCCCCCTTACCTTATGGCCCGGCGGAATTAAAGGAGTTGAAGGATCAGTTGAGCGATTTGTTGGAAAAGGGGTCATAAGGCCTAGTAACTCACCTTGGGGTGCACTAGTGTTATTTGTGAAGAAAAGGGATGGTTCTCTTTAAATGTGCATTGATTACTGACAACTTAATAGGGTTACCATAAAGAACAAGTACCCTCTACCAAGGATTTACGACCTTTTTGACCAACTACAAGGGGCTAGCAATTAATGGAGGTGATTAGCAATTGACGTAGACCCTTCACTTCATAGGGTATTAGAAGTTTCATAAGTTTTGCGGGTTACTGCTAGAGGTTTGTGAATGACTTTTCTTCTATTGCTTCTCTAATGAATAAGTTGACCCAAAATAAGAAAAAATTCGTGTGGAGCAATGAATGTGAAAAGAGTTTCCAAACCTTAAAAGATAAGCTTGTCTCCGCTCCTATCTTGGCTCTACAGGAAGGGTTGGAAGGGTTTGTGGTATATTGTGATCCTCAAGAATTGGTTTGCGGTGTGTTTTGATGCAAAATGGTAAGGTGATAGCATATACCTATAGACAACTTAAGGTGCATGAGAAGAATTATCACACCCATGATCTTGAATTGGCGACTGTGGTGTTTCCTTTAAAGATTTGGCATCAGTACTTTTATGGGGTTTATGTTGATTTTTTTTGCAGACCACAAGAGTCTCCAATAAGTGTTCACCCCAAAATGATCTTAACTTGATACAAAGAAGGTGGTTAGAGATCCTTAAACATTATTACCATGGCAAGGCTAATATTGTGGCTGATTCTAAGTAGAGTGTCCATGGGTAGTCAAGGTCATATAGATGATAGTGGAAAAGAGGTTGCTAGAGAAGTTCACTGATTGGCTAGATTGGGGGTTATCTTGGATGAAGTTTAAAATGGTGGTGAAGTGATTGTTGATAGTTCTAAATCTTCTTTGATTGGGAGGTTAAGTCAAAACAAGATCTTGACCTCGCTTTTTTAGAGTTGAAGGCCTAGGTGAAAGATGGTAAGGTGGAGGTTTTCTTCCAAGGGGGAGATGGTTCCCTTACATACCAAGGTAGGTTGTGTGTGTCTAATGTGGATGACTTAAGGGAGTTAATCTTAAGGGAGGCCCATAATTCGTCCTATTCTCTTCACCCCAGTTCTACAAAAATGTATATATATTTGAGGGAAGAATATTGGTGGGGTAGTATGAAAAGAGATATTGCCAAGTTTATATCCGGATGTCACAATTTCCAACAAGTCAAAGCCGAATATCAAAGGTCCGGATGCCTAGCCCAAGACATTGAGATTCCTACTTGGAAGTGGGAAGATATCAACATGGATTTTGTGCTTGGGTTGCCTAAGACTAGAAAACACTTTGACTCTACTTGGCTTGTTATGGATAGAATGACAAAATCGATTCACATTCTTCCGGTCAAAACCACTTAGGGTACTGAAGATTATGCCAAGTTGTATATACAAGAGTTAGTTAGATTGCATAGGGTTCTGCTATCTATCATCTCGAATCGGGGTTCTCAATTCACTTCTCACTTTTGGAGGTCCTTCCAAAGAGGTCTTGGTACCAATGTTAAGCTTAGCACGACTTTCCATCCTCAAATCGATTGTCAAGCCTAGAGGACTATACAAACTTTTGAGGATATTCTTAGAGATTATGTTTTGGAGTTTAAGGGTAGCTGGGATGAACATCTTTCACTCATTGAGTTTGCCTACAACAATAGCTACCACTCAAGCATTGGTATGACTCCCTTTGAAGCTTTATATTGTAGGTATTGTAGATCCCCATTAGGTAGTTTGAAGTGGGAGAGATGGCTTTGCAAGGTCCATATTTGGTCATAGAAGCCTTGGAAAAGGTGAGGTTGATAAGGGTGAGACTGAAAACAACCCAAAGTAGACAAATATCCTACTTCGATGTGAGGAGAAGAGATCTTACATTTAATGTTGGTAATTGGGTTTATTTGAAATTCTCAATCATGAAGGGTGTGGTCCGATTTTGTAAGAAAGGGAAACTAAACCCAAGGTTTATGGGTCCTTTGAATGTTTTAAGGAGAGTGGGTAAGTTTATATATGAGTTAATATTGCCTATGGAGATGAATATGGTTCATCCGATCTTCCTGAATCCATATTGAGAAAGTATGTGGGTGACCCAAATGCTATAGTGCCCCTGGATGTTGTGGGTGTTGTAGAAGATAACTTGACCTATAAGGAGGTCCAGTGGAAAGTTTTGATAAGAAAAGTGAAGAGATTAAGAAACAATGATGTCGCTTCCATCAAGGTCCTTTGGTGGAATCAACAAGTTGAAAGTGACACATAGGAAGCCAAGGCAGACATAAGAAAGCGATACCCATATATCTTCCACTCTACTCGATCAGAAGGTACTAATTAAAGTCCTCTATATAATTTCTAGTCTTAAGTTTCATCCCTAATATCATTTTTCATGCATTCATGTTTATGTTAACAAGTTTATGGTAATTTTTGACATTCATGTTGAGATTTTCGAAAGTAATGTTTAAATGCATTTGTTGCATTCATGTCGGCGAAATATTCATGATTACTTTTCTTATTCACATTCCTTTAACATTTGAGGACAAATTTTCCCAAGGGGGAGATATTGAAACACCCCAAAAATGTACTTCGGAATGCCCATAATCGTAATTTCCATATATTTGTCAAAACCTGTGATTGATATCAAAAATCTGACTGCATATTGTCGATCAAGGGGAAAAATTGAGTGGAAAACGGTATAACCCAGATTCTAGAGGAACCGTACCGAAAAATAATTCTCACTAATTTCTGATTTCCAGAGAGTATTCGCGCCCTGGCCGCAATGTGCAAGGGGTGCGGAGTAGTACATTTTCTCCATCACGTTTGGTCCATATTCGCGACTTGACATGGACCAGTACCAAAATTTCTTTACTTTTTCTTACGCACGCAACGGCTTTGGGGTCATAGCCCCATGCCTACTAGAACGAGAATTACCTATACTTAGCCATTTTTCAAATCTATATCTGTCAAAACCCTCCCTCTAGCCTCTCTAAGAATATCAATTCTCTCATTCAAATCTTAGGATCTTAAGCTCAACTTTGGAACTCAAGGATTCATTTCAAGCTCTAAGACTACTACATGTTCACCTCAAAAGACTTCAAGGTTTAAGGTATGTGAGTTTCATTCATTGGGTCCCTTTCATCCATGGAGCCAAACATTTCCTTTTTATGAAAATTGCTTGTTTTCAAGTTGTATTACCCGTGGATATCATTTATTATAAATTATGAGCATACATTATGTTGGGATTTTATGAAATATTGATTGATTATGCATGAGTATCTATTTCAAGCTTATAACATGATTTGATTATATCTATTGCGACAATGGATGTTTTGAGCTATGAAACTTTGCTTTATCATGAGCTTTTGTAATAGATTTCAAGGTTCCCTACATAAGGGTTTTAATATATGGTGGTTGGTTGATTTGTATTAAGTTTACTCATCTTATTTCACTCTTGAATTGCATAATTTTGAGCAAGTATCAGGAACCCACCATGTGTTTGATAAAATAATATGACAAGAATTCTAACGTTATTGATGATCTATTACATGATTTACAAGTCAAGTGACTTTAAGGGCTTTCAGGTATATATTGAATTCATGAAAAGTATGTATGATGTTGCAAGTAATATGTTAAGCTCTATTTCAAGTTTTTTAACCTCTTGTGAGCCATTCATGTTAAAGCAGGGGATCATGTATGCTTATTATCTACTCTCATGTTCAAGTTAGGGTCACCATTAGAGGTCAATCATATTATCATTTCCCTTACAAGTTATTCATGTTATGATTAAAGTATGATTATTTCAAGTATTCCATTGGATTTGACTTAGCACGGATTGAGACTTTAGATGGGGGCTCGTCTCAAGGGATCCTTATATAAAGTCTTAGTCTCTAAACTATGTGCCACCATAGGATTATACATGATCTCTCTTATGACTTTCTAGTGGATCAATCTAGTTATACCACACCTTGTCGAGGGGGTGACATTCCTCAGATTATTCATTGTATGTCTACCATGGCAAGTAGATCACACCTTGTCGAGGGGGTGACATGCTTCGATCAACTTGTAAAGGGGTGACACGCCTCGATCACCTTACCAAGGGGGTGATATACCTTAGATTCCAAGTAGTAGCTCGTCATACACATGTATTATGTACTAAGCATGTTTTATTACAAGCATTGATCATACATACCATGTTGGGGTTATATATATATATCCATTGCTTATGATTATACATCTTGAACATATTGTCTTATGTCTTTGTTGTACGCATCCTGCATACTTAGTACATTCAAACGTACTAACACATACTGTATGCCTATATGATATTACCATGTAGGGACCTGAGCACCATTTGATCATCCTCCACGTGGCTAGTTGAAACTTCAGAGATAAGGTTTGGTTAGTCCTCAAGTCCTAGGATACCATCTACATTACTCTTCCTATTTTGAGACTTTATTTTGTTGAACACTTGTTATTATGAGGGTGAGCCCAGAGAGTGTCTTGGCCCCCGCTCCATTCCACGTTAGAGGTGTTGTTGGATATTTTGATGTACTTACGCTATGAGCTTGACTCTTTTATGCTTTTATGAATATCAAGATTTCCCTTAGTCCCACTTCCCTCTTTATTATCTCTTGTTGTTGTTTACTTTGCTTTCGTGAACAATGATGTGTGATTGACATGCTTAGAGGCTTGTTTGGGTTCCCTTTGAGTTGGCATTCACCATATCACGTCTAGGTCCTAGGCTTGGGTCGTAACACCAGACCTCAAACAGTGAATGAAACCTCCTTCCAGTGCTAATTAACTCTGACTGAGTGACTCAATATCACCTAGTAACACAAACAATCATATTTATTTTAGAATTTATCTCATACGACCCCTTAATCATCCCAATGTAGCCTCACCGGTGGACCAAAATCACATTTGTAGGTGAATGGACCGAGGACTGTGATTGGAAGCATCAAACTAAGGTGGTGCAGCAAGTATGGACAATCAAGTATTGACTTGAGTTACCACCTAGCTAAGGTTTAGTTCTATTAGACAAAAGTCTACTATTCAAGTCAACAGGGACCTACGCCTCTCAAAGTCTCATGAAGGAAAAATTAATAAGTCGATTTACTCTAAAATTTCGCAAGGATATGACACCACTAGTCTAAGCCAAGACTAAGACCAAACAAGATCCAATTAATTACAAAGTTAGTTAAAACAAGCGCATAAGGTATGGATGATCTAAAAATAGTACCTGTTGGACCCGAATATCAACTAGAATAGTGACCACTAACAAGAAATAAACGTACAACTCAAAATTTCTGCAAATCCACATGTATTTACATATTCATACTCAATATAAAAGAAGGGTATCTGCAACCAATATGTAGGTTGAACATGCGTGCTACAACCTAATTCGGTAAAGTGTTTCCTTCTAAACGACCTCTGATCACTGGTACATTGTCAAAAGTAGAACACAACACCAATACGACTATTTTGATAATGAAAATGCAATTTTGGGGGATGGAATATTTTCAGGGTAAAAATCAGGGATGTGAGACTCATACAAAAAATACTAAAACTAATCTCATCGCAAGGGTCCCGAGCATTTCCCTGAGCTTGTGTTAAAAAATGGGATACAATACAAGTCTCGGAAAGGTCACAAAATCAACAACCCAAATTTAGCTAAGCTACACGACAATGAGAACAACTATATCAACGAAAATACCTCAAATAGATCCCTGATCACACTTTTCGAACCTACAACAAATTTCCCTCAAAAAACCACTCATATTCACTGGAGTCATCAAATTTTGACTTAGTAAGAGGGAGAAATTAAGCTTCAAAGAATCCCACAAATTGAATTCACAAAGTAACCAAGGCAGTAGTTAAAGATGAGAATTTACCTCAGACTAAGGTCCCAAATTAGTTTTCGAGCTCAACAACGTGTTCTCCTTGAAACATCATATAGATTTGCCTTTTGAATCGCTAAAATTTTGAGCTCAAATCGTTTAAGAAATCACTTCTTAAAGTTTTCTTCTTAATCTGATCATGTCTGATTTAAATAAAAAGGGACCTGACCCAATTACTCTTTGTCATCACAGTGAAAAATGCTCCCCGATTGTGGAGTACTAGGAAAAAGGTCTCCGCAATCACTAATAACAAATGGTCATACCTCCACGATCGCAACCAATAAGTGCACTTTCATCAAGACAAGAGGACTGAGCCTTCGCGATCATTACACCACGCCCACATTCTCGAAGGGTAATGTCACCTACATAATCTTTTCTTGAACCAATAACATTTGTAAAGTTTGAAATCTCTGACAAGGTGCTTGAGTATTCGTTCAAAATCCTATGCATGCAAATGAAAAATGCTACCCCCATAAAATTAGATGATTCTTTCTCAATGCCACTGTCAAAATTTCCATACAAGGTTATTACAACTTAATGTGGGTCCCATTCTCAAGCCATTTAAACCAATATCTACCAAGGGGATCGAAATAAGTCTTACACCCTTGGGTGTCAAATGAAAGATTTTTCTAGATCAAACTCGACATCCAGAGCTAATCACATTGTCATAATTTTCATTTAGATATATTTTTCAAGATATATTGACTAAGGTCATGTCATGACCCAAGCCTACGGCGTAGATGTGACACGGCGAATGGGGAACCCGAAGGAACCCCAAACAAGCCTCTTAACTTATCATTATACATCATTGGTCATGAAAGAATATAAAAGACATAAAGAGTAAGAATAGGGGCAAAGAGGCCAAGGGGAAAGCTTGCATAACATCATAATCAAGAGATAAAGAGTCAAAGCTCATATCATAGATATATAATGTGTCCACAAAATATCTCTAATACTTAGATAAGAGCGGGGAAAGACAAAGCAACCAGGCTCACCATCATAGTCAAAATAGACAATGAAGAAGAATGTCTCAATACATAGTAAGATCAACATAGACTGAGGTCCCCAAAGTGGAGGACTCATCAACTAGCTTGAGTAGTACCGAACTAGCCACATGGAGGAGGAGGATGACCAACTTGGTCACCGGTTCCTAGATGGTGATATCATGTAGGCAAGAGTATGCATTAGTATGTTAGAATGTACTAAGTAAGTAGAATGCATTGCAACAAGGGATGGGCATCAAAATCAAACTCATAACAATAGGCAATAGGCATAGTATAATAATATGGCATATATGATTAATGCATAAGTAAAATATTCTTAAGTAACTCATGCTCATATAGGATATCATATGTGTAGAAGACACCAAGCTAGCTTTTGAAAGTACAAACCCCTTGGTAGGATAGTGATGACGCCACCCAATCACTTATGTGGTGAGGTACAAACCCCTCATTAGGTTGATGAGTACAAAACCCTATCTAGATTGATGATGATGCCATCCTATCACCCTAGTGGTGAAGTGCAAACCCCTCACTAGGTTGATGAGTACGAACTCCCATCTAGGTTATCCGGGCTCTTGGTCCCTCCGGATTGGGCATGGTCTAATGTAACACTTTATATAAAATTCATCATATACATTTGCTCATTTCATCGTTATAACATCATTCATGTCATATCTCATGCTTTGGACCTTCAATTCCTCAAGAAACCATAGCCGGACATTTTATCAAACACTGGACGGCTGTGTAATGGGGGTACAAGACTGTGCAATTTAGAGATGAAATCATGTAAGAAAATCTATTGTAAAACCATCAATCAACACCTTGCAACATCCTCAAGCAATATACATCAAAACCCCTCATGAGACCTTACAATAGTTCCAAGATTTATAGTTCAAGACATAGCAAAACAATCATCACTTTACATATCTTTAACTTAGTTCATAGACATGTTCATATTAGTAAACCCATTTGTAAAATCAACTTTAAATCATGAAAATTTAGCAAAAAGGAGATTAGGACACCATGGGTGGAAGAACCTAATGGCTAAAACCTACATACCTTCGCATTGGAGAAACTCTTCGTGAAGATTAAAAATGGAGGTTCGAAGCTTGAAGGAAATCCTTAGTTCTGGATGAGGGTTTTGAGACTTGAATTTAGGAGTGAAAAATATGGCTAAGTGT
>JAABOM020023270.1:0-18205 GCA_011800125.2 Solanum clarkiae
GTTGCATTGCATCCCACATACTTAGTACATTCAAATGTACTAATGCATACTCTTGCCTACATGATATCACCATGTAGTAAATGGTGCCCAAGTTGATCATCCTTCTCATCCACGTGGCTAGATTAGTGCCACTCAAAGCAAGTTGGTGAGTCCTCCATTTTAGGGACCTTAGTCTATGCTATTCCTATTATGTATTGAGAAGTTCCTTCTTATGTTCTATTTTGACTATGAGGGTGAGCCTAGTAGCTTTGTCTTGGCCCCCGCTCTATGTATGTATTAGAGGTGTTTGTTGGGTACATTATGTATCTATTTTATGAGCTTGACATTGACTCCTGATTATGATGTTTATCCAATCTACCCTTAGTCCCATTGCCCTTATTCTTACTCTTTATGTTTTTATATGCTTCCGCAACCAATGATGTGTAATAATAAGAGGCTTGTTTGGGATTCCTTCAGGTTACTCATTCGCTGTATCACGTTTATGCCCTAGGCTTGGGTCGTGAAACTAAGTGTTTGAGTGAGTACTGGGAAATGTCTAGGATGATATGAAGGTGAAATAAGGCTAAGTATAGGTAAAGACACATTTAGGAACTTTTAGGCCCTAGACATAAAAGGCTTGGACCGCACAGAAAATCACTGGACAGAAAAATACACCACTCCGCATCGCGGGGAGAACGCGGAGACAACTCCTCTTCATCGACGCACCAGGGGCGCAGATTGCTCACTGGAATTTGCCACTTGAAAAATCATAATTGTCATTTTTTTGCTCTTAAATCTAGGTTAGAACCTTTTTCCCCTAACTTTGACCCCCTGAACAAGAATATGATGTTAGATTTTTGATATCAAGCACGGATTTTGAGACATACAGAATTTAAAATTTTGGGCATTCCGAAGCATATTTTCGAGCACTTTTGGGGGTCATTTCAGTATCTCCCCCTTGAGAACATTTATCCCCGAATGTAAAAGAGACGTACAAGACAAGAGTGATCATAAACAAATCAACACCAATAAGAATGCAACATTACATTTAAAACATCATTTTAAAAACCTCAACATAATTGTAAAATCATCATAAACTTGCCAACTTAAACATGAATGCATATGGATGACATAGGGGCTGAAATATAAGACTTGGAATTATATCGGGGACTTAGAATTAGTACCTCAGGCTTTAGTGGAGTGGAAAAGATGAGGATACCACTTTTTTATGGCCGTTTCGGCCTCCCAAGTAGCACTTTTGATTTGTTGATTTTTCGAAGGACCTTAACGGATGTCACCTACTTGTTCCTTAATATCTTTACTTTCCATCGAAAATCTGAACTGGGACCTCCTCATAAGTCAAGTTATCGTCAACAAAACCCACAACATCAAGAGGAACAATAGCATTAGGATCAACAACATATTTTCTCAACATAGAGACATGGAACACCGAATGAACCAAACTCATTTCACTAGGCAACTTCAATTCATAAGCTACCTTGCCAACCCTCCTCAAAACCTCATAAGGACCAACATATCTTGGACTCAACTTCCTCTTTTTACCAAAATGGACCACACCTTTCATTGGATAAACTTTCAAATAAACCCAATCACACACTTTGAATTCAAGGTCTCTGCTCACATCGGCATAGGATTTTTGACGACTTTGGGCCGTCTTCAACCTTTCCCTAATCATCCTAACCATCTCAAGAGCCTCCATAACTAGATCTTGGCCCCAATAAAGCCACCTCTCCAACCTCAAACCAACCAATCGGGGATCTACAATGTCCCCCATAAAGAGCCTCAAATGGAGCCATACAGATGCTAAAGTGATAGCTATTATTTTAGGCAAACTCAATCAAAGGAAGATGGTCATCCAAATACACCTTAACTCTGATACACAAGCCCTTAGCATATCCTCAAGTGTTTGAATGCTTCTTTCGGCTTGGCCATCCGTATGAGGGTGAAAGGTCGTACTACGGTGAACTTTTGTACCAAGACCCCTTTGAAAAGACCTCCAAAAGTGTGAAGTTAATTGTGAACCACGATCCAATATGATGGACAAAGGAACCCCATCCAACCTTACAAACTCATTGATGTACAACCTTGCATACTCTTCATCCCCATATGTGATTTTAACCAGTAGAAAGCGGGCCGATTTCGTCATCCTATCAACCACTGCCCATATGGAATCAAAACTCTTCCTAGTCTTGGGCAATCCAATCAATAAATCCATATTAATCACCTCCAATTCTAAGTAGGAATCTCTATGTCTTGGGTTAGGCCACCCAACTTTTGATGCTCGGCTTTGACTTGTTGGTAACTATGGCAACCGGAAACAAACTTGGCAATGTCCCTCTTCATGCCTCCTCACCAATACACATCTCTCAAGTCTCTATTCATTTAGTTGGAAATCGGGGTAGATAGAAGAAGAAGAATTGTGGGCCTCATCAAGAATCTTCTCTCTTAAACTATCAACACAAGGCACACACCACCTACCTTGGTATATAAGGGCCCCATCTCCCCCTTGGGAGAAAACCTGTAATATGCCCTCTTTTATCAAGGCCTTCAATTCAAGCAAGGAGGAGTCAAGATCTTATTTTGCTATCACCTTATCAACCATGAAGGCTTAGACCCATCAACAACAACCACACCATCATCACCAACCTCTTCTAACCTAACCCCAAATCTAGATAATTGATGCACCTCTCTAGCCAACTCCCTACCACCATTAATATGGGCTAAGCTACCCATAGACACCATACTCAAAGCATCTATCACCACATTTTTCTTACTCGGATGATAGTGCACACTCATATCATTGTCTTTAAGAAGTTCTAACCATCTCCTTTGCCTCAAGTTGAGATCCTTTTGAGTGAAGACATATTGGAGGCTCTTATGATCGGTGAACACATCCACATGCACTCATACAAACAGTGACGCAAAATCTATAATGCAAACACAATGGTGGCTAATTCTCGATCATGGATAGGGTAGTTTCTTTCATGTACCTTGAGTTGTCTAAAAGCATAAGCTATGACCTTACCATTTTGCATCAACACACAACCCAAACCAACCCGGGAAGTATCACAATAGACCATAAATCCCTCAAGCCCATCCGATAGTAAAAATATAGGAGCAGACATAAGCTTGTCTTTCAATGTTTGGAAGCTCCTCTCATACTCATCGGTCCACACAAACTTAACCTTCTTTTGTGTCAATTTTTTCATAGGGGAAGCAAGGGAGGAGAGCCCATTCACAAACCTTCTATAATAAACTATTAAACCCAAGAAGCTCTTAATATCCGACGGGGTCAATGGTCTAGGCTAATTTCTAATCACATCGGTTTTCTTAAGATCCACTTTTATACCATCCCCTGACACCACATGACCCAAGAATGCAACCTCCTTTAACCAAAATTCACACTTGTCATATTTGGCATACAATTTCTCCTCCCTCAATCTTTGCAACACAACCGTCAAATGTCCCATATGATCCTCCTTACTATGTGAATAGATCAAAATATCATCAATGAAGATCACAACAAAGGAATCAAGGTAAGGTTTGAAGGCCCTATTCATTAGGTCCATGAAGATGGTCGATGCATTGGTCAACCCAAAAGACATCACGGCAAATTCATAATGCCCATATCTAGTCTAGAAGGTCGTCTTGGGAATATCACACTCCCTCACTCATACTTGTGATACCCGGATCGAAGATCAATCTTAGAGAAGAAACTAGCCCCTTGCAATTGGTCAAATAAATCATCAATTCTTGGAAGAGGATACCTATTCTTGATAGTGAGCCTATTGAGTTGCCAGTAGTCAATGCACATACTAAGGGACCCATCCTTCTTTTTCACAAACAACACCGGAGCACCCCAAGGGGATTGGCTAGGTCTAATAAATCCCTTCTCCAATAAATTTTTCAATTGTTCCTTTAACTCCTTCAACTCCGCGGGGTCCATATGATAAGGGGGAGTGGAGATAGGTTGAGTATCAAGGAGGAGGTCTATACCAAAGTCTATTTCCCTTTTGGGAGGAATACCGAGAAGGTCATTTGGGAAGACATCAAGAAACTCATTTACAACCGGAATCGACTTTATGGAAGGGTCTTTAGACTCCACATCTCTAACCCTCACAAGATGACAAAGACACCCTTAAAGATCAACTTACAAGCTTTTATGCATAAAATGAATCTACCCTTGACCACCACATCTTGACTTTCCCACTCAAGGATGAGATTATTAGGGAATTGAAACTTGACCCTACAGGTTCTACAATCAACAGAAGCATAGTAGGCATACAACCAATCCATCCCAAGAACGACATCAAAATCAACCATGTCTAGTTCAACAAGATCACAAGGCAACATCTTATGCAAAATGCAAATAGGTTAACTTTTATAAGCTTTCCTAGCAACAATAGAGGCAACAATAGGGCAGACACTTCATATGACTCATGCAACAACTTGGGGTCAACGTGGAACGTTTTAGCAATAAAAGGGGTAACAAAGGAGAGAGTGGCACCTGAATCAATCAAAGCATAAACATCAAAGTCAAGGATTTTCAATATACCGGTAACAACATCGGGGACCTCACCAACCCCTTTCCTCCCATGTAGTGCATAAAACTGGTTGTACCTTGGGGCACCACCTTGAGGACCACCTCTAAATAATGGGACTGCATTTGCACCTCGGCCCTTGCCATGATTTCTTGGACAATCTATCTTCTTGTAACCAAGCTCTCCACATTCATAGCATGTATTAGAACCCTTCAAACATAGGCCCCCACGGCTCCTTCCACATTTAAGGACACATCAATAGGAGCTACACCACTAACATCTTGAGGCTGAGGGAAGTCATTGGCATACCCCCTATTAGTAGCATGAAAAGGCCCTTGGCCTTGATGAAATTTAGCACCCTTTTCGAATTTACCCTCAAATCGGACCCTTTTGGCCTCCTGCCCCCTTCTATTCCTCAATTTCTCCTCCTCCATTTGCTTGGCATAGGTAATCAACCGAGACAAGTCTATGTCACTAATTATCATGGCGGACTGGCATTCTTCACTTACCAAGTCGAAGACCCCCATCACGAACTTATTCATTCTGGATCTAGGATCGGCCACCAAATGAAGAGCATATTTTGAAAGTTGATTAAACTTGAGAGTATACTCCCTCACACTCAAAGAACCTTGTTTCAAGTTAATAAACTCTACTATCTTAGCTTTCCTAAGCTCAAGAGGGAAAAATCGATTAAGGAAAGCCAATGTGAACTCCTCCCAAAGAACCATATTACCAATTCCCTTCTCACCCTTCCATTCATCATACCATGTTTGGGCTACCCTTTTGAGTCAGTAAGCCACCAACTTCATCTTTTCATTCAGCCCAACATCCATGATATTCAAGATCTTATAGACCTAATCAATGAACTCTTGTAGATCTTCACCCACTTTTGACCCATAGAAAACCGGAGAAATCATCCTCATGAAGTCTCTTACCCTAGCTCCCGAGGTAGTAGCATGAGGGGCTTGGGCCCCTTGATTTACTTGATTGGCCACAACTTGGGCAAGCATAGTGAGAGCATTCCGGAGCTCACCATTGGTAGGTTGCTCCTTGGGAGTTTGGGCCCGTCTTCCTCTACTGTTTGGCATGATCTAGCATAGAAAAGAACAATCATTAAGGGGAAAAACTCACAACAACTCTATAGCACGACGTAGAATATGAAGAAGGGAAACATTTCCTAAACCGTCTCAGAGCCTCCTATTCATAGTCATGGCATGCTTCACAACCATGAATAGGACTCTAATCGACGCGGTGTGTTGGACTTCATGAATTTATCAACCTAGTGCTCTGACACCAAGTTTGTCACAACCCAAGCCTAGGGCCTAGACATGACACGACGAATAAGGAACCCGAAAGAACCCCAAACAAGCCTCTTACCTTGTCATTACACATCATTGGTCACGAAAGCATATAAGAGACATAAAAGAGTAAGAATAGGGGGAAAAGGGCTAAGGATAGAGGTTGCACAACATCATAATCAAAAGCCAAGAGTCAAAGCTCATATCATAGATCCATAATAAGCCTAACAAACACCTCTACTACATAGGTAAGATCAGGCGCCAAGACAAAGCAACCGGACTTACCATCATAGTCATAATAGAACATAAAGAAGAAGGTCTCAATAACATAACAAGAGAACATAGACTAAGGTCCCCAAAATGGAGAAATCACCAACTAGCGTGAGTATCACCAAACTAGCCACATGGAGGAGGATGATCAACTTGGGCTCCGATTCCTATATGGTGATATCATGTAGGCAAGAGTATGCATTAGAACGTTTGAATGTACTAAGTATGTAGGATGTAATGCAACAAGAGATAGGCATCATAGTCAAAATGCATAACAATAGGAAATAGAAATGATATAACAATATAGCATGTGCGACCAATGCATACGTAAAACATGCTTAAGTAACTCATGCTCATATAGGATATCATATGTGTAGAAGAGACCAAGCTAGCTTTTCAAGGTACAAACCCCTTGGTGGTTGATGATGGTTTCACCCCATCACCCTGGCTGTGTTGTAGAAAGCCCTCACATGGTTGATAATAATCACACCTTATCACCACGGTGGCAAAGTACAAACCCCTCACATGGTTGATGAGTACAAACCCCCACCTCGGTTACCCAGGCTCTTGTCCCCCCGGATTAGGTATGATCTAATGCAACACTTTATATAGAATATATCATATACATAAGCTCATTTCATCATCATATAGCCAATCATATCATATTTCTTGCTTTGGACCTTCAACTCCTCAAGGAACCACATCCGGACATTTTATCAAACACTAGGAAGGGTGTGTAATGCTAGTATAAAACCATTAAATATAGAGATGAAATCATGTAGGAGGATACATTGCAAAACTATCAATTAACACCTTGCAACACGCTCAAGCAATAAACATCAAAACTCCTCATCAATTCTTACAATAGGTCTAAGATTTATAACTCAAAGCACAGCAAAACAATCACAATTTCACATCGCTTTAACATAGTGTGTAGTGAATTTTATAATGAGCATGACCTATTTGTAAATCAACTTTAAATCATACAATTTGAGTAAGAGAGGGTTGGGTATCATGGGTGAAAGGAAACCATGAAAGAAACCCACATACCTTAGCTTGGGGATGAACTTGGTGAATTCAGAGATGGAGACTTGAAGCTTGAAGAAGAACCTTGAAGGAAAACCTTACTTCCGGATGAGGGTTTGAGACTTGAATTTTGGATTGAAAATATGGCTAAGTGTTTGAGTGAGTATTGAGAAATATTTAGGATGATATGAGGAGGCTAAGTATAGGTAGAAACACATTATTTGGGAACTTTTAGATCGAAGACTTAAAAGCCTTGGACCGCACAAAAAATCACTGGACAAAAAAATACACCTCTCTGCATCACGGAGAAGACACAGAGACAACTCCTCTTCATCTGCGCGCCCTTGGTGCGTCGCGCTAGGAGCGCAAATAGCTCACTGGAATTTTCCACTTGAAAAATCATAATTGCCATTATTTTGTTCTTGAATCGGGCTTAGACCCTTTCTTCCCTAATTTTGACCCATGAAAAAGAATATGAAGTCGGATTTTTGATATCGCACATGGATTTTGAGATATATAAAATTTAAAATTCTGGGCATTCCGAGGCAAATTTTCGAGCAATTTTTAGGGTCATTTCAAATTGAGGGTCGTTTCACATTCATCCCCGTATATCAAAGAAACATACACAAGAGAAGTAATCATGAAGATTTAAGCCCAACATGAATGCAACAAAAGCATTTAAACATCATTTCAAAATCACCATAAACTTGTTACTATAAACATGAATGCATGCAACATGATATGAGGGCTAAAACTTAGGATTTGAAATCAGAGACAGGACTTAATTTGTTATTTTATGCTTGAGTAGAATGAAAGAGGTACGGATATTGCTTCTTCAAGTCCACTTCGAGTCCCCATATGGCACTTTCCACTTGTTGATTCCTCCGAAGGACCTTGATGGATGCAACATCTTTGTTACCATAATATCTTTACTTGTCTATATAATATCTCAATCGATATTTCCTCACAGGTCAGATTACCTCCTACAACACCCACAACCTCCTCGGGTACTATAGCACTTGGGTCACCAACACATCTTCTCAACCTAGATGCATGGAAGATTGGATGAACCATTTTCATTTCCATAGGCAACCCCAAGTCATACGCAACCTTACCAACTCTCCTCAAAGTTCTATAAGGACCCACAAATCTTAGGCTCAATTTAACTTCCTTGCCAAATTGGACCACCACCCTTCATCGGTGAAACTATCAAATAAGCCTAATTACCAACCTTAAACTCAAGATCTCTCCTCCTTACATCGGAATATGACCTCTATCTACTTTGGGTCGTCTTTAATCTTTCCTTATCATTCTCACCTTCTCCAAAGATTCCATAACCAAATCCGGACCTAACAAGGCTACCTCATCAACCTTACTAAGACACCTCCCCATAGTCTCTAACTATTCTCATGGAATCGGGAAGAATAGGATAGGATGAATTATGAGCCTCATCTAAAATCAACTTCCTCAAGTCGTCAACACTATACACACACAATATATACCTTGGTACCTAAGGGCACCATATCCCTATTGGGAGAAAACCTCCACTTTACCATCCTTCACCAAGGTCTTCAACACTAGCAAGGCAGGGTCAAGGTCTTGTTTTGTCATCACCCCCTCATTCAAAGAAGATTTAGAACCATCAACAGCTACTACACCACCATTTTCAACTTCATCCAACCTAACCCCCAACCTAGCCAACCGGTGAACTTCTCTAGCCACTCCTTTGTCTTCAATACGAGCCAAACTCCTCATGGACACTCTACCTAGAGCATCGGCCACAACATTAGCTTTACCGGGGTGATAATGCACACTCATATCATAATCTTTAAGGAGCTCTAACCACCTTTTTTGTCTCAAGTTAAGATCTTTTTGGGTGAACATATATTGGAGATTTTTGTGGTCGGTGAACACATCAACATGAACTCCATACAAGTAGTGACGTCAAATTTTCAAAGCAAATACAGCAGCCGCCAATTCAAGATCATGGGCGGGATAGTTTTTCTCATGCACCTTAAGATGTCTAGAGGCATATGTTATCACCTTACTACTTTACATCAAAACGCACCCAAAACCAATTCTAGAGGCATCACAATTTATAACAAACCCTTTTGGTAGTGACAAGATAGGAATGGAGACATGCTTATCTTTCAAAGTTTGGAAACTCTTTTCACACTCATCGGTCCACACTAATTTTGCCTTCTTTTATGTCAATTTAGTCATGGGAGATGCAATAGAAGAGAAACCATTTATAAACCTCTGGTAATAACCCGCCAAACCCAAGAAAATTTTAATGTTCGATAGAGTCAAAGGTCTAGGCCAATTTCTAATCATCTCCATTTTCTTAGCATCCACCTTAATGCTATCACCCGACATTACATGTCCTAAAAATGCAATCTCTTTCAATCAAAACTCACGTTTTTCACATTTTGCATACAACCTCTCATCCCTCAAAATTTGCAAAACAACCCTCAAGTGATCCACATGATCCTCCACACTATGGGAATAAATCAAAATATCATAAAAAAAAATCACCACAAGTAAGTCAAGGTAAGGTTTAAAGACCCTATTCATAAGATCCATAAATATAGTCAGTGCATTAATCAACCCGGCGGACATAACCACAAACTCAAAGTACCCATATCTAGTCCAGAAAGTCGTCTTGGGAATATCACACTCCCTCACTTTTACTTGGTGATACCCGAAATCAAGATCAATCTTAGAGAAGTGAGTAGCCCTTTGAAGTTGATCAAAAAGGTCATTAATCCTTAGTAGAGGGTACTTGTTCTTTATGGTGACTTTATTAAGTTGTCGGTAATCAATGCACATTTTAAGAGAACTATCCTTTTTCTTCATAAACAACACCGGTACACCCCAAGGTGACTTACTAAGCCTTATAAAACCCTTCGCCAACAAATCCCTCAATTGCTCCTTCAACTCTGTTGGGGCCATTCAGTAAGTGGGAATAGAAATGGATTGAGTATTGGGAAGGAGGTCTACATCAAAATCTATTTCCCTTTCGGGAGGAACACCGGGAAGCTCATCGGAAAAGACATCAAGGAACTCATTAACCACCGAAACTGAATAAATGGGAAGGACTTTGGACTCAACATCCCTAACCCTCACAAGATGATAGAGACAGTCCTTGAAAATTAACTTTTGGGCTTTATGACAAGAAATGAATCTACCCTTGACCACCACATCACAACTTCCCCTCTCAAGGATGGGTTCATTAGGGAATTGAAATTTAACCCTGCGGGTTCTACAATCAATAGAAGCATAATTGAATGCAACCAATCTATCCCAAGAATGACATAAAAATCTACCATATCTAATTCAACAAAATCAAGGGCAAGATTTTATGCAAAATGAAAATGAGGCAATTTCTATAGACTCTTCTAGCAACAAATGGACTCACCAATGGGGTTAAACACTTCATATGGCTCACACAACAATTCAGGACTAACATGAAGTTTTTTGGCAACCAAAGGAGTAATAAAAGTGGCACCTGGGTCTATCAATGCATATAGATCAAATCAGCAACCTTTAACATACCTATGAAGCACTACTCAAAATACAGTGACTCATAGAGGGATATCGTTGAGAACATCGCCGGTCATCCTCATAATCCTTAGAAACCCATGGAAAATATATCTACATATGATCTTTTGCACCACACTTGAAACATGCACTCAAACCGGCCAAATAATCTCTCAGATGGTACTTTCCACACATATAGCATGGAGGAGAAGCTTGAACACCAAAACCCTTGCCTTTCCTTTGAGCATATGGATAATTAGGAATATTGTAGCCTATTTGTCCACACCCAAAGCATGCATTTGTGTTCCTACAACATGTGCCACTATGATTTTCTCTCTCATTTTGGGCACCTAGGACAGGTTTTTCCACCATTGCCACTAGGCTTGGCATATGGAAGCCTACCTTCAAGTTAAGCCCTTCTCCTCCCTTCCTTTGAGGCCACCGGGCAATCTCTCCTCTTACACCCAACACCACCACACTTGAAATAACCCTCGACCTCCGCCAAATACCTCCTTGATGTTTCTTGACACACCCTTGACAAGTGACAAAAGGGATCCTTTTCTTCTTGTACTTGGGAACCGGTACACCAGTAGAAATAAGGCAGCACCAACTTGGGCCCTCTTAGCCTCACTTCCATTCCTCTTATCCCTTGAAGTCTCGGGAGTACCCACTTGATGATTGAGTCGAGCGGTTACAATAATGTCGCCATAGAGCATTATGAACCTCCATATTTGACATGTCACCATTGGGAAGTTGACCCCCAAGTGAGAGATGGTCACTATCTTGTCCACCACCCTGAATAGCTTGAGACATTTTTCGAAATACAACAATTAAGATGAAAAATAAACCTTAGAGGACCTAGCTCTACCGCATGACATAGATCATGAAGAAGGAAAACATCTCACAAAATGCCTATATAGCATTCTACTCATAGTTGTGGATCGCTTCACAACCATGAATAAGACTCTAATCGATATGGTATGTTGGATTCCAAGGACCATTAACAACCTAGTGCTCTGATACCAAGTTTGTCATGACCCAAGCCTAGGTACTAGATGTGACATGATGAATTAGAATTCGATGGGACCCAAGCAAGCCTCTTAGCATATCAATCACACATCCTTGGTCGCGGAAGGAAGTATAAATAAAGCATAAGAGTCAAGCTCATAACCTAATAACATCATAATATCCAACATACACCTCTAAACTTGGAAGGGGTGTGGGCTAAGACACTTTACAGACTCACCCTCATAATGTCAAATATTTAACATAAAGAAGTCTTAATAATAGCAAGAGACAGTAGATAGTGTCCCCGAACATGAGAACTCACAAATCTTATCTTCGAATAATCTCACTAACCACGTGGAGGATGATCCAGAGGAGCTCCGGTCCCTATGTGGTGATATCATGTAAAGGAAAAGTATGTGTTTGTTTGAATATTTTAAGTATGTAGGATGCAATGCAACAAGACGTAAGTTAATATAGTCAAAATGCATAGTAATAGGCAATATATAAGCATAATCTCAGTATGGCATGCATGATCAATGCTTGAAATAAAACATACTTATACATCATTCAACTTGCATAGAACATCATACATGTGTGGGAAGAGACCTCAACCGACAAAGAATAAGACCAAGTGAGATACAACTTGGAATCATGATGATTACCCCTCATCAGTAAAGAGGTAATGTACTTGCCAAGGTAAACCATACTTCACCTTACGAGAACCTGTACCATTTCGGAGAAGTAACCACCCTTACGGGAACCTATCCCATTTCGGGGTAGATTTCATGATAAAGTGCACTAAATGGATCCACTAGTATAGAAAGGGTGTAACATAATCCTATGTTGGCATGTTGTTTGAGGAAAGGAGTATGGATCTTTGAAGATAGTCCATGCCGACATCCAATCCATCGGTGCTAAATCCAATCCCACGGAATACTTGAAATAATCATATCATTTGTATCTTGTAATGAACATAGAGTCATAACATGAGTAGCTCTTAAACATTCTTGATCGTTAATGGTGAGCCTAACTTGAAACATGAGGTTAGATCATAAACATACATGAATCCTTGCTTTAACATGAATGGCTCACAAGAGGTAAATCTTGAAAATAGGGCTTAACTTCATACTTGCATAATCATAGATAATTTCATGAATTCATAACATACTTAATATCCCATATTCATCATGAAGTCACTTGACTTGTAAAACATGCAAATAACATAAGAATTCTTGACTTGACATTTTATCAAACACTTGGTGGGTATGTAATGCTTGTTCAAAGTCATGCAATTCAAGAGTGAAATCATGTGAGAAAACTCAATGAAAATCAACCCACCAACATATTGTAAAACCTTCATGTAAGATACCTTGAAAGCCATCATCAAATCTCATAATAGATCATAGTTTCATAGCTTAAAACATGCATAGTCTCAATAGACAAAACTCATTCTTAGTACAAGATTGAGATAGATAGACATGCATATTTAATCAATATTTCATAAAACCCCAACATATTTAATGCTTGTAATCCATAATAAAAGATACCCATAGATAATAAAACTTGAAAACATGCAATCTTCATAGAAAGGAGGATTGGGCTCCATGGGTAAAAAGACCGAATAGATGAAACCCACATACCTAAATTTGGGGATTCCTTGATGTAGACTTGAAGGAGACTTGAATCTTGAATAGAGTTCTTGAAATCTAAAATTAAGCTTTAGATACTTAAATTTGGAAGAAATACTTGGTTAAGTCTTGGAGAGGGTTTTGAGAGTGCCTTGAGTGATATAGAGTTGAAAAATGGCTAAGTATATGTGTTTTCACGCATAATTGGGCATGTGGCCAAGACCCCAATGCCTTAGGCTGAAACAAAAAAATTAAGGAAGTGATAACACTGCTCTGCGACAGGTCCCCATCGTGGAGCCAATGTGAATGCCCACTGTTTTACGAAAAGTTGGTGAAAATCATTTTTCGCTACAAGTCTTCTAAAATCTGAGTTATGCCCATTTTCCACTCAATTTTACCCTCCGATCAAGAATATGAAGTCATATTTGTGATATCAAGCACAAATTTTGAGATATATAGAAATTACAACTATGGGCATTTTCAAAGTACATTTTGAGGGTGTTTTTGGGGGATTTCAATGAAAATGGGCATAACTTCTTGATCCGAACTTAGAATGAGGTGAAACTGGGTGCGTTGGAAAGCTAATTCAAAGAGCTTTAGCTTGGAATTTTTAGTACACCTAGTTCATTTTGTCCTAAGAGATATGACCATTTAAAATTGATCCTTCTATCAGTTCTTATAATAAGGTTAGCCAATGGAATTCCTTGAACTTGGCTTGATGAAGGAGACCCATGATGACCCTAAATCAAATAGATAAGCTTGAATTGAGGGCCTAAAAGTGAATTTAGCTTGAGCTTTAGGGTTCCATCGAAATCCTCCGATTAGTGCTCAAAAAGAGGATTCATAAAGCGTTGGAGCGAGTGAATAAGAATCTAAGTGTTAGAATAAGAACGAATAGTGATGAAGGAGTATAAACTACTTTAAGGGTCCCATAGGAGAGTCACACAGTCTGTACAAAGGAACAAGCACCTTATGCCCTTCTATGATCAAATACTTAGAAACATCTCCATTAACGAAGGTCTGAGATGGTAATTCCATACTTAGAAAAATTTACACATTGGCACCCATATGGATGGTCTCACAGTCCATGAGAGGTCACACGGACCATGTGGCCTCCCATGAAACTACACTTAGAAAAATTCTTGTGGACAAGTTTTGAAATAGTGATCCCATACTTAGAAAATTTTCACTCCGATGCCCATATAGAAGGCCTCATGGACCGTGAAAGGCTATACGGTACGTGAGAGGTCCATGTGTAAAGTGTTGTGACCAAACTGTTTACTTTCAAAGCCAAGGCCCTCCACACGGTCCACCATATGGCCCGCAAAGCCTCACATGGGTCGTGTAGGGCTCATGTGAGGTGAACCTTGGTCTTAAACTCCACATAAATGTTAATACTCTACACACAAGGCCAAGGGCCACCTCAAGGCACCTCTTCACGGTCCATATACCTTCACACGGCCTGTGGAGGCTTCCCTGAAATGTCATATTGGTCCAAAACTTTTTGGAACTAAATTTCAAAGCTCTATTAAGGTCATATAAAGTTCGAATCCTTATACTGTTTGACCACAAATCATTTCCGGTGATTCACCAAAATGGTTCAGAGGTCAAATAGATCATTTAATTTTTGCACAGTTTTTAGAATTCTGATCACTGCTACTTTCGGTAATAATGGTATAACTTCGTCCCTACGCTGAATGGATTCAACAGTACAAAAGACCATTGCGGAAAGTTGTAAAGCTCAACAATAACCAATAACCAAAAAAGGCAGTGTGTAACCCTTTAGCACATCATTGAGTCCAATTTGACGATCCAAATGACTGTTGTCGAGGATGACAGGTAAGGCAAACACCCATGCATTCAAAATTTGATCACATTCCATGAAAAGAATGGGGACTCACACACTTACCCGAATCTAATAACTAATACATGCTTACTCATTCATTCCTACATTCACACGATCAATATGGCTATAACTCATTCAAGCTATGATTTAGCCATAAGAATGATGTCACCCAATCCATCAAAGGGCAAGTTCAGTTTTCTCAAAAGGTTTTGGGGTCACTCAGACTTCACCCATAGCCCAAAAGAGAAATCAATACAACAAGCATGCATATTCATTCTAGCAATCTCATGATATTAGTACTATCTCAGGTTAACGCATTCAACAAAGCATCAAAGGCAAAATTGAGGCAGTACCAACTCACATTCAACATTTGGGCAACAAACCAATCACATTTAGCCCTAGCCCAACGTACACATACTGACAATTTCAAGCTATTCTGCATGAATCAAAAACCCAATCAAATCACACATAATTATCACGTAGGGTTGTAAAGTCATCACAATGTATCACCCGTATGATTTCTATCAATTTTTTTGTCACAAAACATGATTATCAACTCACAAAAGCCCTGATCACCTTCTTAAATGCAAGAGCTTCACACCCACAAAAGAAATTAAAGCTAAGGGCCAAAAACACAGCTCTTTGATAATGAACAAATCAATGAGAACCTTGTATTAACTTTTGTTGATGAATTTTCTTCACTCCAATAGAGATTTTTCAAGCAAAAGACTAAAGGGGAGTATTGGCTTATGAAGGAAGTGAAAAGGAGGGAATGTGAAAAGTGAAAAGGCCAAGGTGTTTAAAAGCCTTTAATAGGTCGGTTAGGCATAAGGAGTCGATGATGTCAACTCTCAAACATGTTCGGTAGTACGCTGATATTACTACAACTGCCATTTTTAATAGAAATCAAACCTTATCTTCAACACAAAGATGGTGTTTTTGACCGTTGCTCAACTGGTTCGATGATCTGCTAAATTGCAATGAAGATCATTGAATTTGACAGTACCTCATGGGTCTTTGACTAACTCCAAAGGCGATCAAACTTGTGATCGTTGTCTCACTTCAGTGATTCGCTAACTAGACCCATCAGGTTACCCCTTTTATCCTTCACTTCAAATTCTCCCTTTTTAAACCTGCACATATCAACACCCATTATATAAAATAAACATTTACCTTCAGTTAACATCATGGTATGACATAGTCCTTTCATTCGCTCAAGTCACCCATTAACAGTCGATCACTAATATCACTTAGAGTTCTTTCACCTTGTTTAGAGTTTTGCAGATGTTGAATACCACCTCCTCATCAATTATCCTAAATCTCAGATCTCTTCTTTCTATATCCATAACTGCCCTTCCGATATCTAAGAATGGCCTTCCCAAGATAATCAACACATTTGTATCCACCTCACAATCTAGGATCACAAAGTCAGTCGGAAGAATGAATTTGTCTACCTTTACTAACACATCATGAAGAATCTCCACCGATCTTTTGATGGATGGATCAGGCATAAGGAAACACATTATGGTTGGTAAAATAGTTTATAACTCCAATTCCTTGAACATAGACAAGGGCATAAGATTTATGTTTGTGCCTAAATCATATAATGCCTTATTGAACTTGTAAGCTCTAATGGTGTAAGGTATTGTAGGTGCACCAGGGTACTCTTTCTTCATAACTAGAGCTTTTGTCAAGATAGCACTGCAATTTGAGACACCTCGACTGTCTCACACTCAAGGGTCTATTTCTTTGACATCAACTCTTTAATAAATTTGGCTTATACTGGCATTTCAATTGGTGCCTCAACCAAGGGAACATTTATAGATAGAGAATTTAACATAGAAAGGAATTTTATAAATTTGGTATCCTATTCTTTCTTCTTCAATCGCTGAGGGGAATGGAAGATCAATATTGACTTGAGGTGATTTCAACCTCATAGCTAAACGTGAATTTTTAGGGAATATTTTCTTGACATTCACAGCATCATCCCCAACCTTTTCTTATTTGAAACACTCGGGATTGCTAAGAGAATCTGCACTTCCATCATTAGCTACTCTCATTAATTTCAGCATTTACTGCATCTTCATCTTCTCCCACTTCATTCTGATATTCTTCAAAAACCAGCAATGGCTCTGTGCCTTCTACCACTTTTCCACTACGAGTAGTGATAGCTAAACATTATTGATTAGTGCCCTTAGGATTGGCAACTATGTCACTAGGCAAACCACCATTTGGTCACTAATTAAGATAGGTCAATAGATTTCTATGTTGAGTTTCCAAGTGCTTGATAGAATTTGAATGTGACGTTACTGTTTAGCTCAACTGTTAAAAGTCAGACTTTATCTCTTTCACGACTTTGTCAGAGGCTTCCACCTTGTTCAAGATTTGAGTTAGCATAACTTCAATGATAGGATTCTTGATTCACTACAGGTTCAGTAGCTTTAACCCTATCATGAGGTGAAACATACCTATCTCTAAACCTGTCACGCCCCAAAGTTCCGTTAGGGCGGACTGGCACCCGTTGCCAATAAGGCTCGGGAGAACCAACCTGTAACTATGTGATTTCTATACATATTATAAGGGGTTGCTGCATTTGACATGCAATTAAGAAGATAAAGAGTGATAACAAGCCAAAAGGAAATACATATAACTAGGCAGTTGGGGCCACAGTATTTAAACTACGAGACATGACCACATTTTACTTTACATAGTCTACAAAGCCTCTAGATAAAGACAAACATCTGATAAGGGTCGGGACAGGCCCCGCCTTAACTAAATGTACAATATAAACATATAAGCTCTAGACATGTAAAGCTCCGAAGCAACCTGGAGTATCGTAACCACAGCTGAATGTCTTGTACTCCTACTAGGGAGATCTACAAGCACCTGTACCTGCAGCATGAAATGCAGGTCCCCCGTGAGGGACAACAGTACAGGATAATGTACTGAGTATGTAAGGTAGGATATACTGTATATAAAGTAACAACTCAAATGAAACTATGCATCTGTAGAAGATCAGGGACCACCCTTAGTTATACTGTGGAATCA
>JAABOM020023291.1:0-18203 GCA_011800125.2 Solanum clarkiae
GATGTGGTTAATGAGGTACCAACCCCTCAATATGGTTACCCAAGCCTATCACTCCCCGAGCTAGGGACCAAGGTACCCAATCAATAGATCATCAAAACATTAAGAATCCTTAAAAAAGGCATTTTATCAAACACTTGGCGGGTGTGTAATGCTAGTACAAAATCAAGAAATTCAAGAGTGAAAACACGTAAGAAAAACCAATGTAAATCCAGCGACCAACTCTTGGCAACATCCTCTAACAAGATACATTAAACCCCCTCATTAAATCTCACAATAGATCTTAGATATAACTCAAAACATGCATATTTGAACAACATTTCATAAAATCTCAATGTAGTTTATAGTCATAATCCATAATAAGTGATACCCATAAGTAAATCAACTTGAAAACATGCATTTTTATATAAAAAGGAAGGTTGGGCACCATGGGTAAAAGGACCTATTGGTTGAAACTCACATACCTCAAACTTGGAGATTTCCTTGATGAAGATTTGAATGAGAACTTGAAGCTTGAATGAATTTCTTGAGATCCGGAATGAGTTTGGAACCCTTGATTTTTGGTGAAACATTTGTCTAAGTGTTTTAGAGGGTTTTGGGGAATGTCTTGAATAGTGTGAGGTTGTAAAATGTCTAAGTATAAGTGTTTTTATGCATAGGAAGGCTTAGTCCCAAGACCCCAAAGCCTCAAGCCAAAATAAAAGACTAGCAATAAAATACAATGCTCCGCGATGGCTCTGTGCCACGAAGCTAACATGAACTTCCATTGGAATGATATTTTATGAAATTCATTTTTTGCTACGGGTCCTCTAAATTTCCCACCCCATTTTGCTCCCTGAACAAGAATATGAAGTCAGAATTTCGATATCATGAATGAATTTTATATATGAAAATTACGATTATGGGCATTTTCGAGACACATTTTTGGGTGATTTTGGAGTCATTTCAATTCCGAACATGGAGATATTTGAAGTTTTCAGGAATTTAATCCATGGATTATTAGAAGACCTATAAGATATTTATGCGACTTGTATAAGATCTTGTAAAAAGTTCTCAGATACTATATAAAAATTTGGCTAAGTGTGGAAAGACATTATGTCCATTTACGGCCTGTAGAAATTAGTACGGCCTATCCTATATGTAGTAGTCCCTAATTCAGAAAGGGCCATTTTTCAGGACTCTCAGATAACCCATCAAACAAGAGGGTCTATGGCCCACAAAACCAGAATCTATGGCCCATAGTCAGGATTTCGTAGATGGCTTCCGATGATTTTAATTGAGGGGTAGTTTGGTTATTTCTCATAATTTAATTCCTATACTACATTGTTTGGGGGATGAAAAGGGGAATTCATATTAGTCATCAAGCCCTAAGATTACCCCTCATTCTCTTATTCTTCTAATACCAAATTCTAAGGCAAGAGCTCTTAAGAACAAAGTTATATGTAAGATGACAATTTCCCTAAATGAGCTCTAAGAAAGACTCCCAAGTTCAAGTTACTCCTATAGATTGCTGCTTATGATTCTCAGTTATGTTTAAAGATTCCATGGGATGACTTAGCACCGAAAGGACATAAGATTAGGATTCATCCCATTAGTTGAGGCATGACCCCCTGAAGCAAAATCTCAATGTCCCTACTATGTGCTACCAAAGGAGCCTTGTAGGCTAGGCTAGTGGATCCACATTGGCCCCTAAGTTAATAAATATACTAAGTTTCGGATATCTACCCTGGCAAATAGATTCTCCTTTTCCCAATAGAAGAAGTGCATTGGCCTTTCCCAACTGAAGGAGTTTATTGGATTCCATGTAGTAGCTCACATCGTCTTACAATTGTTATGGTCTATTCCCACAAGTTTATATAGTCTCGTGATATGTCTTAAATTCATGTTTTAAATGTGCATTCATCTCATATTGTTCTAGTCGTATTCCTTGTGTTTGTTTAATCTAATTTTATGTCTCATTATCTTTGTGTATGCTTATATTTTATGTTTAACTATAATGGAATTATAGTTTCACCTATACATTGCATCTCAAATACTTAGTACATTCAAAATACTAATGTAGGAACAGGTACTCCTCCACCAGCTCGTGGCTAGTATTCAACACCCAAGACTAGCTCTACTGTGATGGTGAGCCCTTAGATCGGGACTCCTCCAACCTTTCCTTCTAGCATGTATTAGTTTGTTTTGTAGCCTTTCATGAGGAACTTATTTCGGTATTGTATTGCCTAGAATTCTTTCTACTGATGGAGACTATTTGTTATCGGTCCCATCGATCTACTATTTAGTTGGTATGCATATGGACAAACTAATGACTTGGTTACTCCACTATTTTAATGTTGCTTCATTGTCAAAAGCTCATACCCCATTTCCCTAATGCTTTCTTTCTGCATTATGTCATGCTTATTACCCATGAATATTTGAGATGCTTAGGTGGCTTGGGTGAGGTGCCTCCGGGAACCTCATTCACCATGTGATGACTAACCCTCGAGGTCAGGTATTACAAACTTATTATTAGAACATGAGGTTTTAAAATATTCCTTGAATGTTTATACACATCCGGTAACATAGAGTCTCGTTCAAGGTTGTAAAGAACTCCACTATCTTGAATGAGAGGCTATGAGATGATTTAGGAAAGTCTTCCCTTCTTTCTTATTCAATGTTGTGCCTTAGAGTTGAGTAAGATTTTTGGCTAACTAATGATGAGCTTTTACTTCTTTCTGGATTATGCCGCCCCAAAGAGTTAACCATCAATGAGGCATTAAGGACCAACAAGTCCCTCCACTCTAGCAGGATGAGGAAGTGTCTCATGCAAAATTCAGAACCACTTTCACAATGTTGGCCCCAATATTAGCTAAGCAAGCCAACAGGGAGATAGTAGTGCCTCCCCAAGTTCCTACCCTAGCCGCCAGAGTTTGTGACTTCATACGAATGGACCTGCCAGAATTTCATTAGTCAAAGATGGATGAGGACTCTATAGAGTTTACAAAAGAAGCATATCAGGTGTGTGGCAGTGATGGGTGTGTCATGAGAGGCACCAGTTTAAAGGAGTCACCAAGGTTTGGTATGAGCAATGGGACGATAAGACAGGTCAAGGAGCGGGTCCCATTGGTTGGAAAGAATTCAAGTTTGCCTTCCTAAACCGGTTCTTCCCCATTAAGCTTAAGAAGGCAGTGATCAAACAGTTCATTAATTTGAAGCAAAAGAGCATGGGAGTGAGGAAATATTCCTCAAGTTCACCCAATTGTCCTAGTACGCTTTGTTCATAGTCGCGGACCCGGCAGCTCGCATGAGCAATTTCATTTTGCGTGTCTCTGAGTTGGTCTCCAAGGAATGAAAGGCAGCGATGTTGGTGAAAGAGATAGATATTTTCTACTTAATGATGTATATCAAGTAAATTAAAAAGGAGAAACGCCAAGAAAGGGCGATGAGTCCAAGCGATCTTGTATGGATGACAAAAACTATTCTCGTCAAAAGAGTGGTGGCTACAAATCTCAAGGTGGGCCAAGGTAAGGATCCGCCAACAATCATCCTTCTAGGAAGAACAAAGGGGTTGCCCTAAAGCCCCAAAGTCCTAATTGCCCCAAGTATGAAAGACCCTATAAATAAGAATGCTTAGCCAGGTCTAATGCCTGCTTCTCCTGTGGAGAGCTCGATCACTATATCAAGGACTGTAGGAGTGGAGGCACAAGGCCCCAAGGCCAGAGGGGTCAAGCTCATGGTTCCCAAGGGCCAACTGGTTCTATGCCCTTCACGATAGTCAAGAGGTTGAGAAAGCCCCAGATATGTTCACCGGTACATTATGCGTTTATGCTTCAGATGCATATGCACTTTTAGATCTAGGGGAAAACTTGTCTTTTAAAACCCCATCCATTGCATATAAGTTTCATGCATGTCTTGAAGTCCTCCATGAGCCTTACAAGGTGATAACCCCGTGGGTAAATCCATCATAGACTGAAGAGTATATAAGGGTTATCCAGTTTCTATTTTGCATAAAGTAATCTCATGTGATTTAGTTGAGCACTCCATGGTAGACTTCAATATAATTTTGGGAATGAATTGGTTTTATGCTTCTTATTACTCCATTGATTCTAGAACCCATAGGTTTTAAATTCCAATGTCCCAATAAGCCAGTTCTCGAATGGGAGGGTAGTAGTTCTTTGTGTAAAGGTTAATTCACTTATTTTGGTAAGTCCCATAAGATGATTTTCAAGGGTTCTATCTACCACTTGGTGAGGGTCGAGGATGTCACTTCCAAAGTTCCCTCTGTTGAGTCAGTCCCTATTGTAAGTGAATTTCGCGATATTTTCCTAGATGAGTTACCAGGTGTCCCTTCCAAAAGGGAGATAGATTTTGGTATAGACATCTTACCTGATACTCAGTCCATCTCATTCCCTCCATATAGAATGGCTCCCGTAAAAATAGAGCTGAAAGAGCAACTGAGGGATTTGTTGGAGAAGGGTTTCATTCGTCCTAGATAGTCTTCATGGTGTGCCCAGGTGCTATCTTAAGAAAGGAGGATGGGTCGCTCTGCAAGTGCATTGACTACCGACAACTCCATAAGGTCACCATCAAGAATAAATATCCTCTCCTGAGAAATAGATGATTTATTTTATCAACTAGAAAGAGCCACTCGTTTCTCTAAGATTCACTTGAGATCTGGTTATCACCAATTGAGGGTGAGAGAAAATGACATCCCTAAGACAGCCTTCCGAACTAGGTATGGCCATTCCGAATTTGTGGTGATGTCCTTCAACCTCACTAATGCACCGTCAATATTTATGGACCTCATGAACAAGGTGTTCAAGCCTTACCTCAACATGTTCATGGTAGTGTTCATTGATGACATTTTGATCTACTCCTGTGGTGAGCAAGAGCACATGGAGCACTTGAGAGTTGTATTGCAGACCCTGAGGGATCAGAAGCTCTACGCAAAGTTTGACAAGTGAGAGTTTTGGCTATATGAGGTTGCCTTATTTGGGCACGTGGTATCTAGAGAGGGCATCAAGGTTGATCCTAAAAAGACAAAAGCAATAAGAAACTGGCAAAGGTCATTGACTCCCACCAACATAAGGAGTTTCCTGGGTCTAGCCAGTTACTATAGATGGTTTTGTACAAGACTTGTCCATAACTTCATCTCCATTCACCAAGCTAACACAAAAGAAGGTTAAATTCGTGTAGACGGATGAATATGAAAGGAGTTTCCAGACTTTGAAGGATCGGTTGACTTCAGCCCACATACTGACATCACCCATGTGGAGTGATGGTTTTGTCATGCATTGTGATGCATCAAAGATCGAGTTGGGTTGTGTGCTAAGTGTGCTAATGCAACATGGGAAGGTGATTGCCTATGCTTCACAGCAATTGAAAGTACATGAGAAGAATTACCTGACTTATGACCTTGAACTCGCGGCGATGATATTTGCCTTAAATATCTGGCGACACTATTTGTATGGATCCATGTGGATGTTTTTACTGACCACAAAAGCCTCTAATATATGTTCACCCAAAAGGACCTCAACTTGAGGCAACGGAGATGGTTAGAGCTACTTAAGGATTATGATATTAGCGTGAAGTACCACCCCAAAAATCCCAACGTGGTAGTTGAAGCCCTTAGTAGAATTTCAATAGGGAGTGTGTCCCATAGAGAAGGTCTTAGGAAAAGGGAGTTAACTAGAGATGTTCATAGATTGGAAAAGTTGGGAGTGCGATTGAATGAGTCTAGAGATGGTAGTGCGATGGTTCTTTCATGGATCAACCTCTTCTCTAATCGACAAGGTTAAGGCCAAGCAAGATCTATATCCCACTCTTGTTGAGTTGAAAACTTTGGTCAAAGGTGGAAGGATAGAGGTCTTCTCACAAAGGGGAGATGGTATGCTCTAGTATCAAGGTAGGTTCTGCCTACCTAGTGATGATGAGCTAGAGAAGTTGATCATGCAAGAAGCCCTCAACTCCTACTCCATTCATCTTGGCACTACCAAGATTTAAGAGAGATTCATTAGTGGAACGGGATGAAAAAGGACATAGCCCAATTTGTGACCGAATGCGCCAACTGCCAGCAGGTAAAGGTTGAACACTAAAGGCTGGGTGGCTTAGTTCAATATGTTGATATCCCTACTTGGAAATGGGAAGAGATCAACATGGATTTTATAGTTGGGTTGCTAAGAACCAAGAAGCATCTTGACTCTATACGGGTGATAGTTGACTGCATGACTAAGTCAGCCCATTTCTTACCAATGAAGATCATATACAGTACTAAGGATGATGACTACTTGTATATCTAAGAGTTGGTGAGGTTGTATGGGATTCCATTGTCCATCATATCAGACCGTGGAGTTCAATTCACTTCTCACTTTTGGAGGTCCTTCCAAAGAGGACTTGGCACTAGAGTAAAGTTGAGCACAACTTTTCATCCACAAATCAACAGGAAAGCCAAAAGGACTATTTAGACCTTGGAGGATATGTATAGAGCTTATGTGTTGGAGTTTAAAGGAAGTCGGGATGAACATTTTTCACTAATTAAGTTTTCTTACAACAATAGCTTCCATGAAAGTATTTGGGATAGCGACGTTTGAAGCCTTGCATGATAGATGATTTAGATCGCCCATTGGGTGGTTTAAAGTTGGTGAAGTGGCAGTAATAGGACCGTAATTGTTGATGAATGCTATGGAGAAAATTTAAAGCATAAGGGAGAAGTTGCAAACAACCCAAGCTGAGAAAAGTCCTATTCAGACATAAGGAGAAGGGAGCTTGAGTTCAAGTTGGCGATTGGGTTTATTTGAAGGTATCCCAATGAAAGGTGTCCTCCGGTTCGGTAATAAAGGGAAGTTGAATCCTAGACATGTGGGACCTTACAAGGTGCTAAAGATATTGGGAAAGGTAGCATACGAGTTGGATGTACCCAACGAATTGCATTCGATTCATCTGATCTTCTATGTATCGATGTTGAGAAAATTCGTGGGTGACTCATGTTTCATAGTTCTCCTACATGATCTGAACATTGAAATGGATTTGAGTTATGAAGAGGTACCGGTTGAAATTCTAGACCAACAAGTGAAAAAGCTAAGGAATAAGGAAGTCGCCTTCATTAAAGTGCTTTAGAGAAATCAACAAATTAACAGTGGTACATGGGAAGCAAAAGCAGATTTAATGAAGCATTACCTATATCGATTCCACTCTATTCAAGTCTAAGGTACTAAGAAGTTCATCCACAATCCCCAACTCCACTCATTTTAGGTTTTCATGGTGTATGCATTTAATTTGATGTTTATGAATTGTTTTGAAGCATGTTTTAAAGTGTAAAACTAAAAATTTTGAGAGATGGTGTCTGGATTGCATTTTTGCATGCATATTGGGTTATTAACTGCTAGTTTACTCTTTAGGACCTGCCTTTAAGTACATTTGGGGCTGAATGTTTCCAAGGGAGAGATATTGTAACGACAGTTTAGGAGCCCTAAATGTAGAGAAGTTAGCTTGCAAATGACTGAGGATCTGATTTACGAGACAGTCTACGGCCCATGGAATTTTCTACAGCTCACAGAATGGTTTGTGAGTGGAATTCTGAACATGGAGAAATTTGAAGTTTTCATGAAGTTAACCCATGACTTATCAGACAACCCGTAAAATATTATACGGCTTGTATAAGGTCTCATAAAAGGGTGTCAGATACAAGATGAAAGTTTGGCTAAGTGTGGAATGACTCTACGAGTCTATCCATAGCCCGTAGAAATAAGTATGGCCTGTCCTGTTTGTCATAGTCCTCAATTGAGAAAAGGCCATGTTTCAAGGGCTGAGCCATCAGATGAGAGGGTCTACAGCCCATAAAACTATTTACGGCCCATAGATGGGGTCTCGTAGATGGCTTTCGACAGTTTAAATTGAGGGACAGTTTGGTCATTTCCCATAATTTTATTCCTAAACAACGTCATTTACGGGATGAAAGGGGGACCTATATTAATCTTCAAGCCCTAAGAACACCCCTCATTCTCTCATTCCTCTAATTCCAAATTCTAAGGAAAGAGCTTTCAAGAAAAAAGCTAGTGTTTTCCAAGTACCTTCCACAAGACTTCAACTCCAATTCTCTCTAGTTTATCAGGTGAATGAATTGATTTATGGGTGAAATGCCCCAAAAATGTGCTTCAAAAATGCCCATAATCGTAATTTCTATATATCTCAAAATTCATGCGTGGTATCAAAAATTCGACTTTATATTCTTAATCAAGGGGTAAAATTGAGTGGGAATTGGGTATAATCCCGATTTTAGAAGACTCATAGTGAAAATTGATTTTCGCAATATTTTCGAAGATAAAAGTTGTCCGCGATGGCTCCGCGACGCGAACCTATCATGAAGCAGTATTTTACCTTCTTAGTTTTTCCCTGATTTGTCCTAAGGCATTAGGATCTTGGCTCCATGCCCACCTATGCATTAAAACACCTATATTTAGCCATTTTCAACTCTATATCACTCAAAATACTCTCAAAACCCTCTCTAACACTTAACCAAATATTTCATCTAAATTTAAGTGTCTCAAGCTTAATCTAGGATCTCAAGAACTCCATTCAAGCTCCAAGTCTCATTCAATTTTAGATCAAGGAAAATCCAACTTCAAGGTATGTGGGTTTCACCCATTGGGTCCTTTCACCTTTGGTGCCCAATCTTCCTATCTTATGAAAATTGCATGTTTTCAAGTTGTATTATCTTTGGGTATCTTTTATTATGGAATTTCAGCATGAAATATGTTGGGATTTTATAAAATGTTGATTAAATATGCATGTCTATCTATCTCAAGCTTATACTATGAGTTGGGTTTGTATATTGAGACTATGTATGTTTTGAGCTATACAACTATGATCTATTATGAGATTTAGTGATGGATTTCAAGGTATCTTACATGAGGGTTTTACAATATGATAGTGAGTTGATTTACATTGAGTTTTCTCATATTATTTCACTCTTGAATTGCATGATTTTGAACTATCATTGCACGCCCACCAAGTACTTGATAAAATGTCTTTTGAAGGATTCTTAAAGTTATTGATGATCTATTGCATGATTTATGAGTCAACTGACTTTATGATGATTTTGGGCTTTCAAAAGATGCATTGAATTCATGAAATTGTGTATGATGTTGTAATGCCAGATTAAGCCCTTTTTCAAAGATTTTACCTCTTGTGAGCCTTTGATGTTAATACAAAGGTAATGTTTGATGATGACCTATTCTTATGTTTTAAAGTTAGGCTCACCATTAGAGGTCAAAGGTGTTTTAGAGCTACTCGTGTTACAATTCTATGTTCATTATAAGTTACTAAAGATATGATTATTTCAATTATTCTGTGGGATTAGGCTTAGCACCGATGGATTGAGGGGATGCTCTCTTTCTTCAAACTATGTGTCAACATAGGAGTATACCTCACCCTTGCTTTACTAGTGGATCCATTTAGTGCAATTCCTCTCGAAATTCTTCTCGAAATAGGATGGGCTCCCGTAAGATGAAGTTTCTCATGAAATTCTTTCCAAAATGAGACGGGCTCTCGTAAGGAAGGTTACTTCTCTGAAATAGGGCAAGCTCCCATAAGGTGAAGTATGGGTTACCTTGGCATGTAGATCGTCTCTTTACCGTTGAGGGGTAATTATCGAGATTCAAAGTTGAAGCTCACATGGTCTTATTCTTGTCGGTTGAGGTCTCTTCCCACACATGTATCACGTTCTATACAAGTAATGATTTACAAGCATGTTTTACTTCAAACGGTGATTATGCATGCCATATTGAGATTATGCTTATCTACTGCCTATTGCTATGCATTTTGACTATATTGGCTTATGTGTTGTTGCATTGAACCCTACATACTTAGTACACTCAAATGTACTAATGCATATTTTTATGCCTAAATAATATCACTATGTAGGTACCGGAGCTCCTCTTGATCATCCTCCATGTGGCTAGTGATATTATTCGAAGAAACGCTTGGTGAGTCCTCATGTTCGGGGACACTATCTACTTTTTCTTGCTATTTCTAAGACTTCTTGAGTGTCTTGTCCCCTGCTCCAATCTATGTTTAGAGGTGTTGTTGGTACAAATGATATACTTATGCTTTAAGCTTTGACTCTTTATGCTTATATCAAGACTTCTCTTAGTCCCCTTTTCCCTTATTTATATCTCTTGTTATTGTTATTATGCTTCCGTGACTAAGGATGTGTGAACAATATGGTATGAGGTTTGTTTGGTGGTCCCTTCGGGTTGCCATTCACCATGTCACGTCTAGTCCCTAGGTTTGGTTCGTGACAAACTTGGTATCAGAGAGTGGTTGTTAATGGTCCTCAGAATCCAATACACTGCATTGATTAGAGTCTTGTTCGTAGATGTGAAGTGCACCACAACTATGAGTGAGAGGCTATAATGCATTTTAGGAAATGTTTCCCTTCTTCATGATCTATGTCATGCTTTAGAAGTAAGGTAAGCCTTTTTCCCCTAACGAATGTTCTTAGCTATTCTAGATCATGCTGAATCCAAGAAGAAGAAGAGCCTGTACACCCTAAGCTCCTCAAGATGGGGGAGTGGCCCATGATGAGTTCTGAGATGTTATCACTATGTTGGACCATGCCATAACGAACCAAATCAACCCTCCGGCCTCAAGGGTGAGGGATTTTACTAGAATGAACCCACTGGAGTTCTAGGATCCAAGGTGGATGAGGACCCCCAAGAATTGATTGATGCGGTGTATAAGGTATTGTCCGTTATGGGGATTAATTGGGAGGAAAAGCGAAGTTGGCGGCCTACCAACTCAAAGGGATGGCTCAAATATGGTTCACTCAATAGAAGATGGAGAAGGGAAATGGTGATCCCTTGGGAGGAATTTGAAGTGGCATTTCTTAACCGGTTCTTTCCTATTGAGCTAAGGGAGGCAAAGATGATGGAATTTTTGAATCTAAAGCAAGGGCCTGTGAGTGTAAGGGAGTATGCCCTCAAGTTCAACCAAATCTCCAAGTATGCCCCATAATTGGTTGCCGAGCCAAGGTCAAGGATGAGCAAATTTATATCGGGTGTATCCGACTTGGTGAATAAGAAGTGCCAAACCGCCATGTTAGTGGGTGATATGGATTTTTCCCGCCTCATGGCATATGCCAACCAATTGGAAGGGTGAAAGCTTAGACATATAAAGGTTGGTGAGTCCAAGAGGGCTTGATTTGAAGGTGGGTTCCAAGGTCCCAAGGGTGGCTAGTTTCCTCAAGGCCACAAGTTTCAAGGCCAAAGGTCATCCAATGCTTCCAATAAAAGGGTTGCCAATGATAGAATGCCTAATCAAAGATTCCAAGGTGATAATGGAAGAATGGTAAATCCTAGATGTCCAATGTGTGAAAAGAATCATAGTGGTTCTTGTTTGAGAAATTCAAATGCTTGTTTGGTTGTGGTGAAGTTAGCCACAAGTTTATTGATTATCCTCATCCTCAACCCAAGGGTGGAAATGGTCGTCCACAAGGCTAAGGTGCAAATGCGGGTCAAAAGGGGAGAGGAGGCCAACAAGGGGGTGCACCAAGGCAAAATAGATTCTATGTTCTTCAAAGGAGAGTAAGAGTGAATGAGGTGCCCGATGTCATCACTGGTATGTTAAAGGTTTTTGATTTTGATGTGTATGCATTGATAGACTCGGGTGCCACTCTTTCTTTTACTACTCTTTTTGTTGCCAAAAAGCTCCATGTTAGCCCCGAATTGTTGTATCAACCTTATGAAGTGTCTACCCCCATTGGGGAGTCCATTGTTGCAAAAAAAGTTTATAGAAATTGTCCCGTGTTAGGTTTTGCATAAAATTTTGCCTTGTGATTTTGTTGAATTAGATATGGTGGATTTTGATGTCATTCTTGGGATGGATTGGTTGCATGCATATTATGCTTATATTGATTGTAGAACCCGTAAGGTTAAATTCCAATTCCCTAATGAACCCATCCTTGAGTGGTAAAGTTGTGATGTGGTGGTCAAGGGTAGATTCATTTCTTGTCTTAAACCCCAAAAGTTGATTACTAAAGGTTGTCTTTATCATCTTGTGAAGGTTAGGGATGTGGAGTCCAAAGTCCTTCCCATTTAGTCGGCACCGTTGGTTATTGAATTTATTGATGTCTTTCCCTATGAGCTTCCTAGTGTTCCTCTCGAAAGGGAAATAGACTTTGGTATAGACATCCTTCTCGACACTCAACCCATTTCTATTTCCCGTTACCGTATAGCCCCGCAGAATTGGAGTTAAAAGAGCAATTGAGGGATTTGTTAGATAAGGATTTTATAAGGCCTAGTAAATCACCTTGAGGTGTACCGATGTTATTTGTGAATAAGAAGGATGGTTCTCTTAGAATGTGCATTGATTACTGGTAATTTCACAGAGTCACCATAAAGAACAAGTACCTTCTACCAAGGATTGATGACCTTTTTTATCAACTTCAAGGGGCTAGTCACTTCTCTAAGATTGATCTTCGGTCCGGGTATCACCAAGTGAAAGTGAGGGAGTGTGACATTCCCAAGATGGATTTTCGGACTAGGTATGGGCAATTTGAGTTTGTAGTTATGTCTTTTGGGTTGACTTATGTGTCGGCTATATCTATGGATCTTATGAATAGGGTCTTCAAACCCTACCTTGACTTGTTTGTGGTGGTTTTTATTAATGTATCTTGATTTACTCTCATAGTGAGGAAGAGCGTGTGGATAACTTGAGGGTGGCGTTGCGAATCTTGAGGGAGGAGAGGTTGTATGCTAAATATGAGAAATGTGAGCTTTGGTTAAAAGAGGTTGCTTTTCTAGGGCATGTGGTGTCGGGTGATGGCATTAAGGTGGATCCTAAGAAGACAGAGGTGATTAGAAATTGGCCTAAACCTTTGACTCAATCGGACATTAGAAGTTTCTTAGGTTTGGTAGGTTATTATCGGAGGTTTATGAATGTCTTATCTTCTGTTGCTTCTCCTATGACTAAGTTATCACAAAAGAAGGCAAAATTTGTATGGACCGATGAGTGTGAAAAGAGTTTCCAAACCTTGAAAGATAAGCTTGTCTTCGCTCCTATCTTGGCTCTACTGGAAGGGTTGGAAGGTTGTTGTATATTGTGATACCTCAAGAATTGGTTTGGGGTGTGTTTTAATGCAAAGTGGTAAGGTGATAGCATATGCCTCTAGACAATTTAAGGTGTATAAGAAGAATTAGCCCACCCATCATCTTGAATTGGCGGTCATGGTATTTGCTTTTGAAAATTTGGCGTCACTACTTGTATAGGGTTCATGTTGATGTGTTTACCGACCAAAAGAGTCTCTAATATGTGTTCACCCAGAAAGATCTTAACTTGGGTCAAAGAAGGTGGTTAGAGCTCCTTAAAGATTATGAAATGAGTGTGCATATGACCCCGGTAAAGCTAATGTTGTGGTCGGCTCTAAGTAGGGTGTCTATAGGTAGCCTAGCTCATATTGATGATAGTGGCAAAGAAGTGTCTAGAGAGGTTCATCGATTGACTAGATTGATGGTTAGGCTAGATGAGGTTGATAGTGGTGGTGTAGTGGTTGTTGATGGTTCTAAAGCATCCTTGATTGAAGAGGTACAGGCAAAACAAGATCTTGACTCCGCCTTGCTAAAGTTGAAGGCCTTGGTGAGAGATGGTAAAGTGGAAGTTTTCTCCCAAGGGGGAGATGACGTCCTTAGGTACCAAGGTAGATTATGTATGCCAAATATGGTTGATTTGAAAAAAAATGATCTTGAAGGAGGCCTATAATTCATCCTATTCCATTCGCCCTGGTTCGACAAAGATGTATAGAGACATGAGGGAGGTATTTTTGTGGGGTGGTATAAAGAGAGACATTGCCAAGTTCATACATGGATGTCACATTTGCCAACAAGCGAAAGCCTAACATCAAAGGTCAAGTGGCCTAGCCCAAGATATAGTGATTCCTAGTTGGAAGTGTGAAGAAATCAACATGGGTTTTGTGGTTGGGTTACCTAAGACTAGAAAGCATTTTGATTCTATTTGGGTTGTTATGGCTAGAAGGACAAAGTTGGCTCATTTCCTACAGGTCAAAGCTACTTATGGTGCCAAAGATTATGCCAAATTGTACATTCATGACTTGGTTAGATTGCATGGGGTGCCTTTGTCCATCATTTTGGATCGTCGTGTTCAATTCACTTATCACTTTTGGAGGTCTTTCCAATGAGGTCTTGGTACTAAGGTTAAGCTTAGCATGACTTCCACCCTCAAACTCTTGTGGAAATGCTTAGAGCTTGTGTTTTGGAGTTTAAGGCTAGTTGGAATGAACATCTTCCTCTCATTGAATTTGCTAATAACAATAGCTACCACTCAAGCTGTCACGACCCAAGTCTAGGGCCTAGACGTGACATGGCGAATGGGGAACCCAAAGGGACCCCAAACAATCCTCTTAGCATATACACATCCATGGTCATGGAAGCAACAACAACACGAGAGCATAAAAATAAGGATAAAGGACTAAGGGGAAGTCTTTCATAGGATAAAATGATCAAGAGTCAAGAGAAGTCATAGTTCAAAGCATAATTACATTACTTGTCCAACAACACCTCTAAACATAAAATTGAGCAGGGGCCAAGACAACTTTCTAGGATCACCCTCATAGTCAAAAGCATACAACAACAGAAAGAGAGTCTTTGTATAACATATGATCAAAAGATATCGTCCACGGTGTTGAGGACTCACTAAACTTGCTTCAAAGATAGTACTAGCCATGTGAAGGAGGAAGATGATCAAGTGGAGCTTCGATTCCTACATGGTAACATCATGTAGGCATAGAGTGTGTGTTAGTACGTTTGGATGTACTAAGTATGTAGGATGCAATGCAACAAGAGATAAGCAAAATAATCGAAATGAATAATTAGGCAATGAATGAGCATAATAGCAATATGGCATATATGAATGATGCTTGAAGTAAATCACGCTTATGTAGAACAATTACATGTGTAGGAAGAGACCATCATTATAGACCAAGCAAACTAGTACTCGGAATCCAAGGCCTATCACCCCCTTGGGAGGCGATTGAGGTACATATTTTTATCCCCCCAACATGGTAGTACGAGCTTACCACCCCCCGAAGGAGGTGATTGAGGTACATACCCCCAACATGGTAGCACGAGCCTACCACCCCTCGAGCGAGGCGATCGAGGTACATACGGGACATGGTAGTTCAAGCCTACCACCCCCCGAACAAGGCGATTAAGATACATACCCCCAACATGATCGTACGAGCCTACCACCCCCCGCATGAGGCGTGGTCCACTTGCAACACTACAAATACTTTTCATGAAATCAACACAAACATACATTCCTTTCATTAAATCATAAAGTCACTTAACTCATACGCCATGCATTGGACCTTCAATAATTCAAGAATCCATAACCGGACATTTTATCAAACACTTGGTGGGTGTGTAATGCTAGTACAAAATCATACAATTCAAGAGTGAAATCATGTGATAAAAATCAACGTAAAAACACCCACCAACACTTGGTAATACCCTCATGAAAGATACATCAAAATCCCTGATCAAATCACATAATGGATCATAGATTCACAGCTCAAAATATGCTAAACAGTAAAATTTTATTAAACCCCAACATAGTTATATTCAATTTTTATAGTAAGAGATACCCATAGATATTCTAACTTGAAAACATGCATTTTAGGTAAAAAGGAAGGTTGAGCACCATGGGTGAAAGGACCCAATAGTTGAAACCCACATACCTCAACTTTGGAGATTTCTTTGATAAAGATTTCATTGAGAACTTGAATCTTGAATGAAATACTTGAGATCCAGAATGAGACTGGGACACTTGAATTTGAGTGAAATATTTGTCTAAGTGTTGGAGAGGGTTTTTGGGGAATGTCTTGTATGATATGGAGTTGAAAAATGACTAAGTATAGGTGTTTTTACGCATGGTAAGGCTTAGGCCCAAGACCCCAAATTCTTAGGCCAAAATTTAAAAAACTGGCAACAAAATGTACTACTCCGTGACGGCTCCTCATTGCGGAGCCAACGCGAAGGCCCACTGGAAATGAAATTTTTGGCGACATGAAATTTCGGTATAGGTCCTCTACAATTTAGGCTATGCCCGTTCCAAACTCAATTTTACCCCCTGATCAAGAATATGAAGTTGGATTTTCCATATCATGCACGGATTTTGAGATATATGAAAATTACGAATATGGGCATTTTCGAGGCACATTTTCGGGCACTTTTTGGGGTGTTTCACAAGCATTGGTATGGATTGTTTTGAAGCTCTTTATGGAGGCATTGTAGATCCCTAGCTGGGTGGTTTGAAGTGGGGAAATGTCTTTGCTAGGTCCCGATTTGGTCATGGAAGACTTGGAGAAGGTGAGGTTGATTAGGGAGAGATTAAGAATATCCCAAAGTAGGCAAAATTCCTACTCCGATGTGAGGAGAAGAGCGCTTGACTTTAAGGGTTGTGATTTGCTCTATTTGAAAGTCTCACCTATGAAAGATGTGATTCGATTTGGCAAGAAGGGGAAGTAAGCCGAAGGTTTGTGGGTCCATATTGAGTTTTGAGGAGGATTGATAAGGTTGCATATGAGTTGGAGTTGCCTATGGAGATGGACATGGTTCATATGGTCTTCCATGTGTCCATGTTGAGAAAGTGGGTGGATAACCCTAATAGTATAGTGCCTTTGGATGTTATGGATGTTGTAGGAGACAATTTGACTTATAAGGAGGTCTCGGTGGAGATTTTGGATAGACAAGTAAAGAGATTGAGAAACAAGGATGTAGCTTCCGTCAAGGTCCTTTGGAGGAATCAACGAGTTGAAAGTGCCACATGGGAAGCCGAGGCGGACATGAGAAAATGATATCCACATCTCTTCCACTCTACTCAACCCTAAGGTAAAAATTTAACTCTCCTCTATATTTCAAGTCTTAAGTTTCAGCCATTATGTCATTTTGCATGCATTCATGTTTATGTTGACAAGTTTGTGGTGATTTTGACATTCATGTTGAGATTTTTAAAAATGATGTTTAAATGTATTTGTTGCATTAATGTTGGGATAAAATCTTCATGATCACACTTATCTTATGTACGTTTCTTTAACATTCGGGGATGAATATTCCCAAGGGGGAGATATTGAAATGCCCCAAAAATGTGCTTCGAAAATGCCCATAATCGTAATTTCCAGTTTCACCCATACATTGCATCTCACATACTTAGTACATTTGAATGTACTAACATATATTTGTCTGCATGACTTAACCATATAGGAACAGGTACTCCTCCACCGGCTCATGGCTAGTATTCGGCGCCTAAGACTAGCTCTACTGTTGTGGTGAGCCTTTAGATTAGGACTCCTCCACCCTTTCTATCACGACCCAAGGCTAGGGCCTAGACGTGGCCGGAAAATGGGGAACCTGAAGGAACCCTAAATAAGCCTCGTATCATATAATTACACATCCTCGGTCGCGGAAACAATAGAATACAACAAGGAATAGTAAATTGGGACAATCGGGACTAAGGAAACGCTTTCATATCATAAACAACAAGAGTCAATAGAGTCAAAGCTCAAAGCGTAGATACATAACATGTCCAACAACACCTCTATTACATAGATAAAAGTGGCGGCCAAGACAAAGCAACCGGGCTCACCCTCATAGTAAATACATAAGTCAAATTGAGAAAGTCTTAATACATAGCAAGAGATCACAAGTAATGTCCCGGAATGGAGTACTCACCAACAAGCTTGATAGAAGTCGTACTAACTACATGGAGAAGGAGGATGATCAAGCGGTACATCGGTTCCTACATTGTGACATCATGTACGCATAGAGTATGCATTAGTACATTTGAATGTACTAAGTATGTAGGATGCAATGTAACTAGAGGTAGGCATTATAGGCATGAATAGCATACTAATAATATGGCACGTATAAATAATGCTTGAAGTAAAACCATGCTTAGATAGAACATAGTACGAGAGTAAGGAGTGACCATTATAGTGCAAACTAGGCCTACCACCTCCTTATATAGGTGCATGAGGTACGAACCCCCTTATGAGGTTAATGGAGTGTTAACCCCCCATCGAGGTTGTCGGAGTACAAACCCCCTATCAAGGTTGAGGTTGATCGGCACCAACCCCCAATAAGGTTACTCGGGCCTACCACCCTCCGAGCTAGGCGACCAAGGTACCAACCCATTGATAGGCTATATAGAGATAA
>JAABOM020023311.1:0-18202 GCA_011800125.2 Solanum clarkiae
GTGAATTCGGAGGACAAATTAATAGAGTCTGGGTGTTTGCGTGTTGTTTTCACTTATTTTGCTAACGTAGGGCCGAGTGCACCTGTTGGTTGTATTTTGAAGGATTTTGCTTAGATTGGAGAAGATCGGTGTTAAACCCGAACATGAGAAACAAACATAATCCGGAACTCAGAGGATAAAAGTCAGTAGAAGCAGCCAAAAAACCAAAAGTCCACGTGGCAGACCTGGGAGCAAGGTTGCAGAACCAGAAAAATAGAAAAAGGCACGAAGCCCAAGAAAGTGCAAGTGGACCTGTGCAAAAGTGTGCAGGATTGTTCAGTCAGTAATTTAAGTGGAAATTCAGAGAAACAAGGGGTCCGCCCTGAGGACCTAATGCGGAAAAGTCAAATTACGAGATTTTTATTATTACTCTATCTTAGACTTTTGGTTTTTATCTTGGTTTTCACGCAAGAACTACTGTAGAGGCGATGAAGAACTCTTTTCCACCAAGAATTTGGTTAATTTAATCTTTAGATTTTGGTTTTTGATGTTTTCAACTTTATTCATGATGTATCACACGTCCATGAGTGGCTAAGTCTCAATATTCTGGGGTTGTAGCCATAGACCATGTGTAGTTCTTAAATTTTGACATCTATGGATGGTTTCTTTTGATTATTCCTATGTTATTTATATCTATACTTTAGAGTCTGGCCAACTAAGGAGTAAATTTGTTGTTCACTCTAGATTCGAGAGATGTTGGAGTAGATAGAATCCAATAGCATAGGGAGCTTGTTCAATACTAGGAAACTAGGTTGATTCGTGTAAGGGAGACCTGTGACAACTACCCTTACACCTTGCCTGGTTTATATACGGGAAGATAGCTTTAATTCATTTTTATTGGTCTGTCTATCTCTGCTCAACGATGTAGATAGGTAATCAATAACGGTAGGCCGCCAAAGGCTTGCAACCCTATTCAGGTAAATTAAAACACGTGAATCAATAATCGGGAAACCAGACATAGATAGATATTGTTAGGACTAGACAGAGTCGAAAAGGTTACAACCCTGGAATTGCATCGCTAATTGATATCTAGTGTGAAGGTCATCTTAGTTTACTAGAAAGTTATTTCTTTTACAATTTATTTTCCCTACAACTAAAATTCTTTTTACTAAAACACTATGAACGTGATAACTGGGAGGAGCTACTAGATACATTTTCCTTGGGTTCGACAACCCGACTCTTAATTATAGCCACTATATTACTTGTGAGACTGCGTGCACTTGCGTATGATGGGAAGCAACAAGTTTTTGTGGTGATTGCTACATTTGATCTTAGCAGTGTTTTTGTGCAGGAAAGCAAGCTCTAAGCTGGCAGATCAAGACTCTCATTTTCATCAATCAAAGAGGAGAGCAAGAGTTTTTGTTTGAAACGTCGCCAATTGAATTGATTGAGCTGGAGGATCAAGAGGATAGTAAGGCGGAGGTTGATCCTTTTGCAGAGAACATGGCAAACAACAACCCACTCGCACTAGTAGTACTGGCTGTTGATGCACCACCAACACTGAGGACAGTAGAGGACGTAGCAATCCCGAGAACTACAATTGTCACTAGCTCTTTTGTCAAGCCTGAGCCTGGTGGCCGATGGGAGCTCAAACAGAACATGGTCCAGTTGCTACACTCTATTGGGTAGTTCATTAAGCTTCCTAATGAAGATCCGTAGGTCTATCTTCAGAATTTCTTGAGATTGCTGATGCTTTCATTGCCATGGGAGTCAATCATGACTACATGAGGATGACATTGTTCCCTTTTTCATTATTGGTGGAAGCCCGGAGGTAGTTACAAATTGAGCCACCGAACTCCATAGCATCGTGGGATGATTTGGCCCGAAAGTTTCTTAGCAGATTCTTCTCATCGAGCAAGACAGCTAAGTCAAGAAGTGAGATCTTGAGCTTCAAGAAGAGGGTTGGGGAGAATCTATATCAGGCATGGGATAGATTCAAAACTCTATTGATAAATTTCCCACACCATTGCCAAACTAACGAGGTATTGGTCCACACCTTCATTGAAGGGCTGGAACCCAATACTTAGATTCTTCTGGATTCAGATGCAGGGGGTCAACCGTTGGAGAAGACGTATGATGAATTATATGCTCTTCTAAATAGAATTGCCCAAGGTAACTTGGAATGGAATGGCGGATCCAGCAGACCACCAGTGCAGAAGCAGGCTGGGGTCTTGGAGATTGATGCAATAACCAGCCTGCAAGCCCAAATGTCAGCAATATAGAACATGATGACCACAAACTTCAATAACTTGGCATTGGGTCTAAAACAGCAAGTTCCATTGGCAGCCGTTCAGCAGCAGACCCCCGTTAATATGGTACAGCAGCAACAACCGAGTTGGTATTATGTATATAGGGGAGGAGATCACATAATGGAATCTTACAGATCTAATCCTGAGGCAGTGAACTTTGTGGGTAATGCTAACAGAGGAGGCTATCAAGGATTGAGGAACACTTATAACCCGAATTGGAGAAACCACCCAAATTTCTCATAGGGTGGCAATCAATAAAATTTTGGGCAACCAAAGCAAAGACCGCAAGGTGAAAATGCATATTAGAATCAGCCACCCTAGCAGCCTGCAAGATAGGCTAATTCGAACACCATGACTTATAGTGAGGTGTTAAGGTAGATCTTGGCCAATTAGAATAGGTAAAAAGAGGAAATTCAAAGGAACAAGCAGCATCTGCAGAACTTAGAAAAGCAGTTGGGACAGTTGGCCACTTCAATAAATTCTAGGCCTCAAGGTGGCTTGCCAGGCAAAACTGATCCCAACCCAAAATAAGTGAAAGCAGTCAGTACAAGGAGTGGAAGCCTTTAATAGAACTGATCCCCAAGAAGAAGAATGGGGAGGGGCAAAATGCTATACAGGACAATGAGGCTGGCAATCCCAGCCCAACTACTGACGAGGTCACCCTATTACCAAAACCTCCTCCTCTGTCCCCACAGAAGCTCAAGAAGAAGAAGGAGGATGACTATTTAAATTCATCGGGCTGCTGAAACAGGTATAGATTAATTTACCTTTGATTGATGTTTAAAGGGGATCCTACAATACACTAAATATGTCAAGGACATCATTGCTAACAAGACAAAGTGGGTAAAGTATGTGACTGTGGCACTGACAGAGGCCTGCAACTCCAAGATTCTTAACAGATCATACTTGTCAGCCAAACTGAAAGACCCAGGAAGCTTAACTGTGCAAGTAACTATTGGGAGCCATTTAAATACTAGGGACTTGTGTGATCTTGGGGATAGCATAAACCTCATGACCACTTCTCTATTCTTAAAGACGGGGCTTGGAAAGCCGAAGCCCACAACTATTGTGCTACAACTAGCAGATTGGTCATTGGCAAGGCCGGAGTAATGGAAGACGTCTTAGTCCAAGTGGGGTCTCTCATCTTCCCCGTGGACTTTGTCATCCTAGATTTTGAGACGGACCCTAAGGTCCCATTTATAGTCAGTTGTCCATTCCTAGCCACAGGAGGGACATTAATCGATGTCGCAGCTGGGAGGCTCACCATGCGAGCCCATGATAAGGTAGAAGTTTTTGATGTCTATAAGGTAATGAAGCTACCAGCAACGTATGAGGATCTGGCCGCTATCATAGTAATACACACTGCAATCACTGCGAGCCAGGTCGAGATTAAAGATCAACTAGCTAGGGTGTTGCTGAATCAAGGGCTAGTGGACGAAGTTGAGGCCCGAAAAATTGAAAGTGTGTTGAATACTCATAATGTGAGTATGTTGAAAAAGATGAATGAACCATTAAATAGGGTGTTGGGACCACCTCCCAAACCCTCAGCGGAAGAATCTCCTCAGTTGGAGTTGAAACAACTACCCTCCCATCTCAGGTATGAGTTTCTTGGCGAAAATAATACATTACCTGTAATCTTATCTGCTTTCTTGATTGCAGCCCAGGTAGAAGCAGCTGTTGCAGTGCTGAAGAAACGTACAAGAGCAATAGGGTGGCAGGTGGCTAACATTCATGGTATCAACCCAGCCCTATGCATGCACAAAATATTCATGGAAGAGGGACAAAAGCCAGTGGCCCAACCACAGAGGAGGTTGAACCTATTATGAAGGAGGTAGTAAAGAAGGAGGTTATTAAGTGGCTAGATGCAGGGATCATCTTCCCCATATCAGACAGCAAATGGGTAAGCCATGTACAATGTGTACCCAAGAAGGGCGGGATGACGGTGGTCACCAATGAGAAGAACAAATTGATTCCAACTAGAAAGGTGACAGGGTGGCGAATCTGCATGGACTAAAGAAAATTGAATGAGGCCAGTAGAAAAGACCATAGCCCCGTGCCCTTCATTGATCGGATGCTGGATAGACTAGTTGAGCAGGAGTACTATTTCTTCCTAGATGGGTACTCAGGATACAACCATATCACTATTGCACCTAAAGTCTAGGAGCAGACAACCTTTACATGCCCACATGGGAAATATGCCTTCAAACACATGCCCTTTGGGTTGTGCAATGCACCAACCACATTCCAAAGGTGCATGATGGCTATCTTTCATGACATGGTAGAGAACTTTGTAGAGGTGTTCATGGATGACTTCTCTATCTTTGGTAAATCATTTGCGAGCTGCTTGCAAAATTTGGACCGAGTATTAGCGAGATGCGAGGAGAATAACCTCGTTCTTAAATGGGAGAAATGTCACTTCTTAGTTAATGAGGGGATAGTTTTGTGCCACAAAGTGTCCAAGAGGGGATTGGAAGTAAACAGAGCGAAGGTAGAGGTGATCAACAAGCTGTCACCACTGGTCTCAGTCAAAGGAGTCCGGAGCTTTCTGGGACATGCGGGTTTCTACTGCAGGTTTATTAAAGACTTCTCAGAGATCATGAAGCTATTGTATGCCCTATTAGAGAAAGAGGTGCCGTTTCACTTTGATGACTCTTGTTTGCAGCATTCGAGATGCTAAAAAAAAGTTGGTGCAGGCTCCGATCTTGGTAACACCTGACTGAGGTCTCCCGTTCGAGCCAATGTGTGACGCCAGTGACACAGCAGTGGGAGTGTTACTAGGAAAGCATAGAGACAAAGTTTTTCACTCCATATACTATTCCAGCAAGACCTTAGATGCAGCACAGAACAACTATACAGTTACTGAGAAGGAAATGCTGGCACTGGTATATGCATATGATAAATTCAGAGCTTATTTGGTGGGGACCCAAGTGGTGATGTTCATAGACCATGCGATAGTGAAGTATTTGGTCAACAAAAAAGATTCCAAGCCGCGCCTGATCAGATGGATCCTTTTGTACAAAGAGTTTGATATCGAGATCAAGGACCATAAGGGGAGCGAGAACTTGGTTGTTGATCATCCATCCCATATGGAGACTGATGCTCACATAGGTGAGCAACCACACATCATAGAAGAGTTTCCTGATGAGCAGATGTTAGCCATTGAGGTGGAACAATTACCATGGTATGTGGATATTGTAAATTACTTGCTAAGTGGTGTGTTCCCACCTGATGCAACATACTAGCAGAAGAAGAGGTTGGCCCATGATGCAAAGGCATATATCTTGGATGAGTCATACCTATTTAAACAGGGAGCTAACCACATGGTAAAGAGGTGTGTTTCGGAGGTAGAGATGAAGCAAATTCTGGAGAGATGTCATGCCTCTCCATATGGGGGCCATCGTGGTGATGACCGAGCATCGCATAAGGTATTACAATCTGGGTTCTTCTGGCCCACCTTGTTCAAAGATGCTATTTAATTCTCTAGGGCCTGTGATGCTTGCCAGAAGACATGTGCTATCTCTTGGAGGCATGAGATGCCCTTAAACAACATTTTGGAAGTGGAGATTTTCGACATTTGGGGCATTGATTTCATAGGGCCATTCCCACCATTATTCGGTTGTCATTATATTCTAGTAGTTGTGGACGACATATCCAAATGGGTAGAACTAGCAGACCTTCCAACCAATGATGCTAAAGTGGTGAGAAAGTTCCTCCGAAAGAACATCTTCACATGGTTTAGTATTCTAAGGGCCATTATCAGTGATGGCGGTACCCACTTTCTCAATCAGACCGTGAAGAACATGCTGGAAAAATATGGTATAAGGCACAAGGTGGCCATAGCATACCACCCGCAAACCAGCGGGCATGTTGGGGTATCCAATCGGGAGGTGGAGCAGATACTGCAGAAGATCGTGAATGCCACCTGGAAAGATTGGGCAAAAAAGCTAGATAAAGCATTATGGGCATATCGAACAACATACAAGACCCCAATTGGAACCTCCCCTTACAGACTGGTGTATTGGAAGGCCTATCATTTGCTTGTAGAGCTCGAGCATCAGGCGTATTGGGCAATTAAAAAGCTAAATCTTGACCCTAAGCTCACCGGCAAGAAAAGACTTGAGCAATTGGAGGAGTTGGATGAGTTCCCACTCCAATCTTATGAGAATGCTAAGCTCTACAAGGAGTAGACGAGAAGTGGCACGACCTGCACATAATCAAGCAGAACTTCGAGCCAGGCTAACAGGTATTGTTCTTTAACCCACATTTAAAACCGTTTCCAGGGAAACTGAGGTCTAAAGTGGAACGTACGTGGTGGTAGCGACCACACCCCATAGTGCATTAGAGCTAAATGACTTGACCACAAACCAAGAATTTTTGGTGAATGGTCAACGTGTCAAGCACTATTACGGTATGAACGTGAATCAAACAGTGGAGGCCATTGAGTTGGCCAAAGATGATGGAGGACAGAATGCATCATGCCGGGACATTAAATTAGGCGCTGAACGGGAGGCAACCCATGGTGAGGTAACGTAGTTGTGTTATTTTCCTTTGTGTTAGGAAAAAAATAAAAAAATTTTTAAAAAACAGAAAATCAGGTCCCGTACAAAAAGTGTGAAAATTTTGCACAAATACAAGTCCATGATGCCTCCGCGTTGCGGGTCTTGCACAATTTTTTTGAAAATTTTTCTGTCCTCATTTCCCTACAATCCTATGGGAATTCTTCTATTTTTCTTGGTCTAATACAATGTTTTAAGTGTTTTGAAGCATCTCCAGGTGTTTGGGTAATTTTTCGAGGCCCGGAGCTAAAAATGGAACTTTAATTAAAGCTTAAAATAGTGAGCATACGCGATGGTTCCACGACGCGAACCCATCGCGGATGCCCACTATTTCTACATCTAGGAGAAAAATTCAATAAGTGTAGGTTCACGTTGCCTCCGCGTCATGGAGCAAACGTGAACCCTCATTATTTCTGCACATTGGTAAGTGAATTTTAATAAGTGTAGGTTCGCGTTGCCTCCGCATCGCGGAGCAAATGCGAACCCTCACTATTTCTGCACTAAGGAAAAATATTTCACAAGTGTAAGTATGCATTCCCTTTGCGATGTGGAGAGAACTTGGAGATGTGCTAATTTTGCCGAGTGCAAACGTGGCACCACCCTTTATTTCCCTAAACCATTTTTATTTTGTTTTCTTCCCCATTTATAATATCTCCCTCGACCCAAACCCTTATCCTCCCCATTTTTCTTCTTTTTTCTTACCTCTTTCTCTCAAATTTTCAAACTCATTCGCGTCGCACACCATGTGGGTCAGGACTTCCATTGCATCACGAGCATTCTTCAAACAAGGTATGTTTTTTCACTTCAATTTCACTTGGTTCCACACTTGCAAGAGTCAATTTCGTCCATGGATTGGGGGGGCCAATTTGAAGTGATATCTTGTTTGTTCTTGGCTGAACCTTAATTGCTGATTGCGGGTGTATGTTCCTTGTGGTTTAATCATTCATTAGAGTGAGTTTTGTATATGATTGATGCGGGTGAAACCCTAGGTCGAAATAGCACCCAAAATTGGGAACAAGTTGGGGGTTTATGAATTCTCCTCCATGCTTTGTGTTTCAGTGGTTATTTCTATGTTGGCTTGTGCTAATTATTCATGTGTTGGGTTGAAGTCGAACTTCCTAATGATGGATTGTTCTTGTAAATGTCAGAAAAGGGTTGATGGGGGTTCTTCTACACACTTCTTGTTGGGTTTGAAATAGATTTGTGTTTTCATGTAACAGTTGCAAGTGTAGGGTTAAACCCTTGTGTCTGAAATGTAGGGTTGCTTTGTTCGACATTGAGATGAATGTGCAATGCTGCTTGAAACTGTCAAACATGAGAAAAGGGGCATGGAATCATGAAATAATGTAGCCCGTAGGCCGTGGGGAGGTCTGAGTACCCTCGCTATACGGACATGAGTTTAAGTATGGGGTCATGGGTTTTGAGTTAAGTACTGATTTTGCACTTTTGTTTTACCGATAATATGTCTTCAAGTGCACGACGAGGCAGGCAGTCCAGCAGGCAAAGGGCCACCAACATAAGGAAATAGTCACAAGATGTCCCAGAAATTCCCAGGGACACTAGGAGGGGTCAGCAGCCTTAATACGGGGCCAAGGCTGTGAACCGAGATGGAAGGCGGTGGTATCAATCTCATGATGAGACAAAGTACTACCCCTATGTCCCTATTGACGTATATTCCCTTCAGGACGAGTACCCCCAAATCCTAAACCACTGCAACCAATTAAGTTTGGGATTCTTGTTTCGACCACCTATGTCATGCAAACTGAGCTTGGTCAGGGAATTCTATGCCAATATGAGCGAAGAGACGAGGTCCCAATCAGTGATTATTCGAGGATTGGAATCTTGGGTACCCCCGAAAAGGTCTCTGCTTTAGCTTTTCAATAGCAATACAACCGCACTCCCTGTCAAGACATCAAGCACACTATTGCAGGGCGGAGGTACATGACTAAGTGTGTCAGACATGCAGAGTGGGGTATCACCTCTCGTTCCCATTCGCTCACATGTCTTAGGAAGCTCGGGTAATGGTCAAGATAGTGACGCACTCTTTCTTTCCAGGCAACAAAGATAGAGTGTAACGAGAGATAGAGTGTGCCTCACTTATGCAATCATGAGGACCATGCAACTAAATTATGGAGCGATATTTAGGCTAGCGATGAGGAAGGACAAGACCCAAAAGGTTCGCAGGTATACTTTTGGGGGCCTCATAACTGCTTTGTGTCATGATGCAGGGGTCCCTGAGAAGGAGGTCGACTACTGCCTAGTCATCCAGACTCCCTCCTATGTTGCCATTCACATTAAGGGACCTGACGAGACCTTGGGCCTAGTCTTGACTTCGACAGAATAGGCTTACCAGGATGAGTTGATTGCGGGCTGCATGTACGGCCTAGAGATATTGCGATACTGAACAGGCGGTCGGCCTTCTACAGAGGAAGAGCTACAGGAGGTTGAGGTTGAATACCCTCTCAACGACTACGCCAAAGTCATGTTTCACCTTGGACCCTGATTTGTTAAGCCAGTAGAGGATGACATTCCTACGGACCCAGGGGAGACGTACAAAGATTTGGATGATGAAGAGGTTTATGAGGATGACATAGTTGATGAGCCGCCGGTGTATGCAGGGGGTGAGCCCATCTTACCAGGCCCTAGTGATGCTTGAGTACCACAGTTCCCACCTTGCAGGTTATGTATGGTTAGCATTGAATGCAGTGCTACGTTTAAGTGTGGGTTAGGAGGTCCTTTGTTTTGTGATATTGCTTTTGTTATTCTATTAGTGGCATAAATTAAGACTGTTTTTATTTCTATATTCTCTTTATGTCTGGACATCTTAATGTAGGGTTGAACATCTCTTATTTTTGTTGGGTCTATAAATAATGGCTATCTACTACTTTGATGCATAGATGCTCTTATGTTAATATGTCGTAAATGCACTTAGTTGATTGGTAGTTATGTGTCTGCTGATATTAGCTATGTTAGTCATAGTTGAGTGATAGTGGCCCTATGATGGATGGATGATGACCGTCCTAAGGGTATTCGTTAAATCAAGTTCATATAGAGTGGGATAGTATGCGAATGAGCATCGAGCGCAAACCTTTGAACATAGTTTAGGGTGGTTGCTTGAGCCTTAGCTCACTATTGTATACATGCTTAATTAAATGAATTTATGTGAATACCGCAATAGGAACTCTAGTGCTAACCTTGTCATGAAAATGTACCATGAGTGAGTGAGCTAATTGTGAGTCTTGATTGAGATAGGTTCGAGAACTTGCCCGGTATATAGAGTAGACTTGGGAGGAATCAGAACTAGAAGAGAGGATCTAGGCGTTTCTTTGACAGACAAATATAACCCTAGTTAACCCTTGTTGAGCCTTAGCCTATTCTTTGACTAACCACAATTCAAGCTAATTTTTTTTCCTTGAGGAAGTATCCGTTTTCCATCCTAATTCCCCAATGCTTGAGCACGGTGAACAAGAAAGGAGGGAACTTGAGTGGACGCCAGAGAGTTAAAAAATAGTAGAGTGTAAAAAAATAAGTTAAGTTTAGTTAGAAAGTGTCGACCAAAACAATATGGGTCTGTATTGCCTTAGGCGTCGCGGATGCACACTATTTTGGGCCCAAAATGTCCCAGTTATCAAGTGTTGGTCTGCGATGGATCCGTGACACAATGGAATAAAAAAATATTTATTTTCATTCCCTTTGCTTAGTCATTGTTTGTTTTGGGTGTCCACATGTTTATAAGGGATTTATTTTGTGGTCAGATTAAAAGATAGGAGTACTCATAGGTTTAATTCAAGAAGGGTAACGAAGGGTTATGAGTCAAGGGGGCATGAGAAGAGGTGAAGTGTATGCTATGAGTGCATGGGAGTTGAACTGTGTCAGCCATATCCATAAATATATCCCACCTACCCACAGCCTATATTACAACCAGATGAAGATCTATGTGATCCTCTAAGGAAAATTCCAACTAGGTCTTCGTTTACATTAAGGGCAAGCTTATGAAATCTTGAAGCAATTTGAGAAATCTTTTCGGAGAGTGAGAGTTGTTTGTGTACCCATTCTTGATCTACTAACTAGATTCGTAGTGGTGTGCATAGGTAATTCTTCTTGGTGAGGGCACATAATCATTCAGGGTCAGGAACTATATAAACTGTTAAAGATTCTGCATGAGTTCGTATGTATGCATGAGTGCAAGGGACAATTAGTTTCTACCTAAGGCATCAAAAGTTGTTCACTATGGTTCATAGATTTCGATTGCATGATGTTTGCTATACACATTACTGTAGGGAGTCTCATGCATGTGTAGTGGTTTGCCCAAGGATGGACAAAATTCTAAGTGTGTGGTGGTGATCTTAGGCATATTTATACGCCTAATTAGCCAATAATGCCTATAAATAGAGTGAATTCGGAGGACAAGTTAATAGAGTCTAGGTGTTTGAGTGTCATTTTCGCTTATTTTGCTAAAGTAGAGCCGAGGGCGCCTGTTGATTGTGTTTTTCAAGATTTTGCTTTTATTGGAGAAGATCGGTGTTAAACCCGAACATGAGGAACAAACACAACCCAGAACTTAGAGGATAAAAGTCAGTAGAAGCAGTCAAAAGACCAAAAGTCCACATGGCAGACGTGGGAGCAAGGTTGCGAAAGCTGAAAGTAGAAAAAAGCGTGAAGCCCAAGAAAGTGCAAGGTCCGCATCGCGGACCTGTGCAAAAGTGTGCAGGATTGTCTAGTCAGCAATTTAAGTGGAAAGTTAGAGAAAAAGGGATCCGCATCGCGGACCTGAGGACCCGATGTAGAAAAGTCAAATTACGGGATTTTTATTATTACTCTATCTTAGACTTTAGGTTTTTGTCTTGGTTTTCATGCAAGAACTAACGTAGAGACGACGGAGAACTCTTTTCCACCAAGAATTTGGTTAGTTTAATCGTTAGATTTTAGATTTTGATGTTTCCACTTCATTCATGATGTATTACACGTCCGTGAGTGGCTAAGTCTCCATATTCTAGAGTTGTAGCCATAGACTATATGTAGTTCTTAAATTTGATATCTAGGGATGATTTATTTTGATTATTCCTATGTTATTTATATTTAAACTTCAGAGTCTGGCCAACTAAGGAGTAAATTTATTGTTCACTCTGGATTCGAGAGATGTTGGAGTGAATAGAACCCAATAGCATAGGGAGCTTGTTCAATAGTAGGAAACTAGGTTGATTCGTGTAAGGGAGACCTGTGACAACTACCCTTACACCTTGCTTGGTTTATATACGGAAAGATAACTTTAATGCATTTTTACTAGTCTGTCTATCCTCGATCAACGATGTAGTTAGGTAGTCAATAACGGTAGGCCGACATAGGCTGCAACCCTGTTCAGGTAAATCAAACCCCGTGAATCAATAATCAAGAAACCAGACATAGATAGATATTGTTAGGACTAGACAGAGTCGAAAAGGTTACAACCATGGAATTGCATCGCTAATTGATATCTCATGTGAAAGTTGTCTTAGTTTACTAGAAAGTTATTTCTTTTACAATTTATTTTCCCTATAACTAAAATTCTTTTTACTAAAACACCACGAACGTGATAGCCGAGAGAAGCTACTAGATACATTCAAATCCTTTGGGTTTGACAACCCGACTCTTTAATTAGGGCCACTATATTACTTGTGAGACTACATGCACTTGCAAGTGCTGGGGAGCAACAGCTGCGGTCAGCATGGTTTTCAACTCTTGGAAACTCTTCGCACAAGCTTCTAACTATTCGAACTTAGACTTTTTGTGAGTGATCTTGGTCAAGGGAGTTGAGATAGAAGAAAACCCCTCTACGAACCATCTGTTGTAACTTGCTAAGCCTGAGAAACTCCTTATCTCTATTGGAGTTATGGGCCTTGGCCAATTCTTTACTGCCTCAATCTTTTGGGAATCAACTTGAATGCATTCACTAGACACAATATGCTCTAAAAACGCCACAGATGCTAACCAGAACTCAAATTTGGAAAATTTGGCATGTAGTTGCTGATCCTTAAGGGTCTGAAGGATAATTCTACGATGGTCAACATGTTCCTCCTTGTTAAAGGAGTAGATCAAAATGTCATCTATGAACAAAATGATGAACATATCTAGGTACGGCTTCAACACCCTATTCATAAGATCCATGAAAAGTGTTGGTGCATTTGTCAGTCCAAATGACATGACCAAAAACTCATAATGGACATAGCAGGTTCTAAAAGTTGTTTTAGGGATGTCTTTTTCTCTAATTTTAACTTGATGGTACCCTGATCTAAGGCCTATTTTGGAGAAATAAGTAGCACCCTGGAGCTGGTCAAATGGATCAACAATTCTGGGAAAAGGATACTTGTTCTTTATGGTGACTTTATTCAACTAATGATAATCTATGCACATTCGAAGAGAACCATCCTTTTTGCTCATGAAAAGAACTGGAGCACCCCTAGGTGAGACGTTGAGTCTAATGAAACCTTTATCTAGGAGATCTTTCAACTGTATTTTCAAATCTTTTAGCTCTAAAGGAGCCATATGATATGATGGAATAGATATGGGCTGAGTATCTGGGAGGGTATCTATCCCAAAGTCTATCTCCTATCAGGAGGGACTCTGGGAAGATCCTCAAGAAATCTTCTGGGAACTCATTCACAACTAGAACTGACTGGAGAGATGGTGCCTCGACATTAGAATCCTTGACTCTGACTAGGTGGTATATGCACCCCTAGGAAATTAACTTTCTAGCCTTGAGGTATGAAACAAACTAACCCTTAGGAAAAATTGTGCTACCCCTCCACTCTAAGACTGGATCTTTAGGGAACTGAAATTTGACCACCCTGGTCCTGTAATCTATGGAGGCATAATCAGCATGAAGCTAATCCATGCTTAGGATGACATCAAAATCTACCATTTCTAACTCAACCAAATCAGCTATGATATTCTTATGATAAACTGATACTGGACAATCCCTATATATTCTTTGGGCTAGAATAGACTCTCCAGTAGGAGTAAAAACACGGAAAGGCTCAAGAAGACATTCTGGACTGACCCCAAACTCCATAGCTACATAGGGAGTCACAAATGACAATGTGGCACCTGGGTATAATAATGCGTATACATCATAAGTAAAGACTTTGAGCATACCAATAACCACATCTGGTGAGTTCTCCTGCTCCTGCCTGGTGGCCATGGCATATAAGTGGTTTGTGCCCCCGCTTGCTCCTGATATAGTGCCCCTATGAATTGTCTTACCCTATGGTGCTGATGAAACTGATTATGATCTATTATCTCTCATTATCTGTCTCCCCATAGGACAATCCTTCAAAAAGTTCCCCATCTGACCACATTTGAAATAATCATTTGTGCCCATAAGGCACTCTCCTGGATGGGATCTGCCATACTTACCACAAACAGGATAACTATATGATCCTTGAGCAATGCTACCCTGTGAATGGCTACCCAAAAACTTGTGATTCTGCAATCCCTGCTCATTCCTAACCCTCTATGCAGGTGCACTAGGAGATGAAGGTGCTAGTCCGGCTATCCTAGGATGAAAGGATGAGTGATTTCCACTTCCAGCCCCCCTTTTACCTGTCTCCTGGCCTGATGTCTTGGCCCTCTTGCTCCTAAACTTTTCCCTATCCTGCATTTTCTCCTCTACTTACTGTAATAAGTCATTAAGCAAGCTATGTCCGTATCCCCAATCAGCATGGCATTCTTGCCCTCTCTCTTAGTCATCCGAGAAAGTCCTGACATAACAGGCCATCCTAGTACGCATGTCTGCCACCTTAGTTGGAACATAATGAATAGCTGAGTGAACTTGAGGCTGTACTCCCGTACACTCATATTCTCTTACTTTAGATTCAGAAATTCCCTCACCTTAGCTTATCTTAACTCTCTAGGAAAGTAGTGTACAGAAAAGCCTCCTCAAACACAACCCAACTCAAAGCTGGTGCCCCTTCTACCCTGCCTCCTTTCCACTGATCAAACCAGAGTCTAGTTACTCCTTTGAGCTGGTAGGCAACCAACTCAACCTTCTCAGCATCACATGTGTGCATGAACTGAAGCACTTTATGGATCTCCGCAATAAAGTTCTCAGTATCCCACTTCACAATAGACCCCGTGAATTCAGGTGGGTTCCTCTCTAGAAACTCACGAACCCTGGCAGTATCCGATCCAAAATTTCTGCCTTCTATCTAGTGATACTGGGTGCCCTCTGCCCCTTGCTGCTCCATCAGCTCTACATGGAGACATGATCTGGAAAATAAGGCGTGAATGCACGAGATAGAAAACACTTAACAGAGGTAAACTATGAAGCACGCGAGGAAATAACAATTGATAGTAGCACTTCTTAATGCCTCGTAGCCTCCCCATTATAGATGTGGTGCACTTCACACCCATAATACAAAGTCTACTAGACACGGTTCCATAGACTCCCTAGGACTCTTGAACTCTATGCTCTGAGACCAAGTTTGTTATGCCCCGAGTTCACACCTTAGGCGTGATCGGCACCTAGAACTATTTTTGACCCCAAGCAAACCACTTGGCCTGGCTTCTCTACTCAGCGGAAGACTTAAATAATAATGAAAAGGCTTCAAAACAAGCTAAGAATACCAAGATGTCTGAATGAACTGTATAGTAAAAATGTCTCAACTACAACTAGAAAACAAGAACTAAAACACTTGTAATATAGTCTATGGAACCTCTAACTAGAATAGTCTGAACTACTACCGGGATTGGCCCACGGTAGCCGCAACTGAAAAAAAATACTAGAAAGTAAAACACAAATGATAACTTCAAGGCTCTGACTGAGAATAGGCCTCACCAGTAGTTGGATGGGTGTTTGATCCTCAACGAAGTGGCTATTGAGGGACTCTGTCACCTGCATCTGCATCATAAAATGATGCAGGTTCTAAGGACATCAGTACGTGGAATGTATGATATGTAAAATAGCCAAAATAGAAACTCAGGGTAAGACAATATTTCCATATTAAGTAAATCATATCTCAAAATAAAATAGCATAAGCAATAAATATCATGTATGCTGAAAATCTATATGTAAACATAACTTGCTTTAACTTGGGGAGTTTCTCTAACCGACAACCATCACTATTAGCTTCGTCGTGATACAACATCTTGCCCATGTTGCTAGAGCCATCCCTTACTTTGCCGGAGTAAGTAATGGAAACTAGGGAAGTGGATTCATCCCAAATCTGGGTCATCTTAATGGCAAGTGAGGAGTTGTACCTTGGTATAATCCCATCCTACGCTGGCTACGTAGTTTATGAGTTCAAGTTATTAGTATCACTCTCACTTATATTGGTGCTCAATACTACTCCTCAAATAGCTTTTATAGTGCTCATAACTTAAAGAGTAAGCATTCTCATAACGCTTCTTTAATCTTTTGGGACTTAGCCCAACTTAGCTTTTCTTAACTTGTCTCAACTTGATTCTTTCTTTTACAAAATGAGAAAATAGTATTCTTACAAGTATCTCAAACCATAATTGGATTACTCAGTTATAGTGCAACACAAGGTCTTAAAATACTTCTTGGCTTAATTCAAACTATAAACTTTATAACTTTGCATGAAATACATAAAGATTTCTCATAACTTCAACCATAATTATAAGTCTTTGTCTCAATGTCTTAAATCAATAGCAAAGTCAACTAGAAATATGATACTTATCTAGAAAATATGCACAAATAATACTTCAGTGAGCTTTGCTAGTAATGAAGGGAACTTTGTTCTCTACTTGTAATTGGAATCTTGAGTGAAAACTAGTGATTTAAGTTTCAAAAATAGTAGTAGAACAACTTTAGGAGAGCCTTACATACTTGAGAAATCAACTTTTTGGAAGGGTTGAGGAAGATTCTTGAAAGCCCTAACCTTTCCTTAAAGTCTACTCTTGAATTTCTTGAAACTTTTCTAACGTTAAAGAATCGGAATAGTGCATTTTTAGGAATTAATCGGGTGAAAATCGACTAATTAAGGTTTAAGGAGGATAGGAAAAGTCGAAACTACCCTTCCTTAAAACCAAAAAAAAGTAGATTTTTTCTGGTACACCATGTATGCATCACGCCTGGGGCGCGAATATGTGTATTTTTACTCTAATTCATGAATTTCAGCTTCCCGTCGAAAAATAAAATAAAACAAAAAATCCTAAGTATGGATCTGTGTTCCAGGTGCGTCGCGCCCTAGGCACGCACCCTCACTGCCTCACTAATTTTTGCGAAATTTATTTTCCAACTTGGTTGCTTTAAAATCGGGTTTAGACCATTTTCTCACTCAATTTTTCGCACTAATCGCCAATCCAGTCTCGAATTTACAAATGGAGCATGAAAAGACACGCTATATGCATGGTTCCTTTCTAGGGGTATTTTGATAATTTCACTAGGCATCATAGAGTCTTTAGCCCATTATATTTACTTATTAGTCTATTACACCATTAGGTTTTCTATTTATTTTTATTTAACATAACATTTGTCTCTTTTCTTTGGCTTAATAATTACTTTACCGCAATTTTTAGCTTTTATTTTAGGCATTGGAGCATGTACTTATTCCTACTTTTTTATTTTTTTCTTTTGTTGTCGTGTCTTGTTTATGATTAAAAGAAGTCATGTAATGTATATTAGTTTGATGAATCCTATGAATATTGTATTTTGCATATTTTGTTATTTTCTAAATATTGTACTGAAGTGTGAGTAACTCATGGACATGTGTAATTTTGTATGTATTGGTGTTGTATTTATCAGTGTCTATTTTATTGTCTATATTTTGGTTGAAAGGCCAACCAACCCATGGCACGTGTAAGGCTTTGTTGGGCCACTATTTTAAAGGCCCTTTTGTTAAAAGGATCAGCCCATCCTAACCCGCTTAACTCTCTAGCCCATTAAGATTGGGTTGGTTGGGTTAGGCCAGCCCATTTTGACAGCTTTAGGTATGATAAACATCTTGATTATTGTAACACAAGATTAAAAATGAGTTGATCTTAATTGTGAAAATGGTTAAATTTCAGCATTTTCTGCTAATACATTTTTTATAACTAACCAAATAGAGGTATTTATTAGATTATGAATATTCACAAACAGTATCTCTAATACATTATATTGCTTATACTCTAGATCTTGATATTATTATTATAATCTATATAATTTGATTTACTATTTTAACCTATTAAAAGGTGGAACTCTTTTTCCATCATTCTCGTATGGAGCCAAAGATTCACTGTTTTTTGGCTTTGAGGTATGATGAAATAAAGCGAAATGGCTCTTTAAACTATCTGCGCTTCTTTCTTTTGTGAAGTTGCAGGTAGTTAATGCATTTTTCGACGCTCCTCATGGGTCATCTGGAAACAGCCGCTCTTATGTTT
>JAABOM020023322.1:0-18201 GCA_011800125.2 Solanum clarkiae
ATACTAAGGAATAAATGGCACAAGGAAAAGAACTTACTTGATTCCCTTCCTCTTCTTCTTCTTCTTCTTCTTCTTCTTCTTCTCTTCTTCTTCTTCTCTTCATTTCTTAAAATTTTTCTAAGTGTTGGCATACAAGAATGAAAAATGTTCTTCATTTGAACTAAAGAGGGGTATATATAGACATGCTACTTTTAGAATTTGCAACATAAGGGCTCCTAGTTAGCCCATAGACCGATTAGGGCCCAAACTTTTCTATTTTTAATCCAATTAAGGACTCCCGACTTCAACTAAAATTTTTACCCGCAAAATTCACTTGATTCTATACTCACGCACCATAAGTTAAAAAAATTTAAAATATGCCTCAATCACAATAATTTTTCCGAATGAGCAATTGACCTCCTTTTAGTTAATTACGCGGTCTAACATTCAATAACAAATTACTAAAAAAAAGTGAAAAGACGATTTTGTCTATAGGAGAGACTTTCAATGAAGGGCAAAAAGTTCAAACAACATTTCTAAGGGTCTTCATGCTTTTACTACAGTATAGATAATACACATACAAATAAAAATATACAATATTTTAAGAAAATACGTAATATATATTAAAATAATTGTGTAAAATATTTGATCACATTAAAACTATTTTATTGTAAATTTAAAATTGATAAAATAAAGTAGTAAAAATTATATTTAAAATAGGAGTATATTACTAATACTGAGAAAAAAAAATGAAACTAACAATAATAATAGATAAATAATATTAATAATAATAAATAAATAATATTAATAATAAAAATAACAATATATTTGAAATCCTATTTGATTAATTTCTTTCATTTGTGCTTTCATGTTTAGTTTATTTTAATTTTCACATTGGTGGAGGTTGATAAAAATCCATGAAATATTTTGCAAGTCTAAATTCTTAAGCCGATGTGTTATCTTTATGTTGTTTCTTATGTATGTGGAATCACTACTAAAAATGTAGGTATCTTTTTTATAGAAATAGATAGACTGTCTTTGTTATTACAATTTATCGATTACAAAATTGATAGACACGTACAATATATAATTAATGCCAAAACTTGAGAAATTATTTTTTCTATCATTTTTATCAATGAGAGTGTATCAAATAAAATAAAAGTCATAAATCAAGTATTAGTGATCTAAATAATATCTTATTACGATACTAACCTCGATTCATTTTCAAATGGTGCATTTTATAATTGCATAATTTAAGAAAATTTATTACTTGGATTTTGTCATTTTTATAAAATAGATCGAATTTGTTGATTTTATTTTTTTCCATGCTAATTAACCAATGGTTTCTGTCAATTTATTTTATATATCTTCTTATATTTTTTTTGTCAGTTGTCACTTATAAATAGTAAGAATCGTAGCTAAAGAAAATTTTGTAGCTATGAATTTTTTCACAAAAAATAATTGAATTATTCAACTATAAATTTTAAATTGTCACTATTTAATACCTTGTATATTTTGTGACAAATCATTGTTGTCACTAAATCACAAGTTGATTTGAGAAAATAAAATGATTGTCACTAATTCTTTATATTATTAGCGACGAAAATTTATGTCATAGTTAAATCTAAAATTTCATAGCTAAAGCTTATAACATTTAACTAGAAACTTCAATTTGTCGCCATTATAATAATATATTTTTTGAGATGAAAGTTTTTCGTATTTAAAAATTAGTTAATAATAAGATAAAAAATAATTTATCACAAATTAAATACATCATTTGTGAGGAAATAATTTGTCACCGATAAACTCTGAGTTCGTGACTAGTTGCACTCAATAAATGCTAGAAATTTATTTTTTGGTGGGAAACTTTAATGGACAAAATTTTTGCGACAAATTTATGTGTTTCGTCACTAAAAGTTCAACACAATAACATACCAAGTGGAATCCCACAAGTGGGGTCTAAAGAGGGTATAATATACACAGTCCTTACCACTACCTCATAGAGGTAAAGAGGCTGTTTCCTGAAAAACTTCGTCTCAATAGCCCATAAGCAGAATAAACTAGATAGGAAAAGACGAAAAAAAAGGAAGAGAAAGAGCGACTAATAATGAAAAGCACATGATAGTATGCAAAAACGATAAATTTAACATATGTCACCAAAAGTATTTGTCTCATATATTTAGGCACGAAATATAATTTTTGTCACTAAAAATGAATAATTAGTGACGAATTTCATGTCGTAGCTAATCATTTCTTAGCTATAAATCATACTAGTTGTAGTGTTAGGTGTGAATGTAAGGCTTTTCACCTAACGAATGCTCTTGTTTCTTTTAGATCATGACAATTCCAAGGGAAAGACTAAGGAGAGCCCGTACTCCCGAGGAGCAATCGATCCCTCCTGCTCCTCAAGATCCTTTAGATGGAGGGTTAGCCCATGATAAGTTTCGGGATGCTATCACAATGTTGGCTCGTGCCATGACCAATCAAATGAACCAAGGGGTCCAAGCTCTTCATGTTCCCACTCTAGCTTCAAGGGTGAAGGATTTCACAAGAATGAATCCCCTGGAGTTCCATGGGTCCAAGGTGGATGATGATCCCCAAGAGTTTATCGATGAGGTGTATAAGGTTCTATCTATCATAGGGGTCAAATCAGAGGAGAAAGCGGAGTTAGCGGCGTACCAACTCAAAGGTATGGCCCAAATTTGGTTCACCCAATGGAAATTGAAAAGGAGAGATGATGATGCTATTCCCTGAGAGGAGTTCAAAGCCGCATTCGTCAATTGGTTCTTCCCTACCGAGCTAAGAAAGGCTAAGATGATGGAGTTTATGAACCTTAAGTAAGGTTCCATGAGTGTGAGGGAGTACACCTTCATGTTCAACAAGATTTCCAAGTATGCTCTACATTTAGTGGCCAACCCTAGAGCTAGAATGAACAAATTTGTGTTACGAGTGTCCGACTTGGTTAATGAAGAGTGTCGTACGGCCGTCCTAGTGAGTGATATGGATTTTTCTCGGCTTATGACATATTTCGAGCAACTAAAGGGGGAAAATCTTGGAAAAAGAAGAAGTGGTGAGTCCAAGAGGGCTCGATTTCAAGGTGGTTTCCAAGGTTCTAAAGGTGGCTAGTTTTCTCAAGGCCATAAGTTTCAAGGCCAAAGGTCTTCCAATGCTCCTAACAAGAGACTTTCTAATGATAACATAAGATTCCAAGGTGGTAGTGTTGGAGGGTCTAATCCTAAGTGCCAAAAGTGTGGGAAAAACCATGGTGACCCATGTTTGAAGAAATCTAATGTTTGCTTTGGATGTTTTCTTTGGATCTGTTGATTGTCTTCATGCCCAAAACAAAGGCAGAGATGGTCGTCCCAAGGCCAAGGTGCTAATGCGGGTCAAAGGGCAAAGGGAGGCCAACAAGGGGATGCTCCAAGGCAAAACAAAGGGGTAGATGGGGTGCTCGATGTCATCATTGTTATGTTAAAGGATTTTGATTTTGATGTGTATGCATTGATAGATCCTGGTGCCATCCATTCTCTCATTAATCCTTTTGTTGCCAAAAAGCTCCATGTGAGTCCCTAATTGTTGTGTGAACCTTATTAAGTATCTACTCCCATTTGTGAGTTCGTTGTTGCTAAAAGAGTCTATTGAGATTGTCCCATGTTCATATTGCATAAAGTCTTACCTTGTGATTTTGTTGAATTAGATATTGTAGACTTTGATATCATTCTTGGAATGGATTGGTTACATGCATATTATGCCTCCATTGATTGTAGAATCCATAAGGTTAAATTCCAATTCCCTAATGAGTCCATTCTTGAGTGGGAAAGTCATGATGTGGTGGTCAAGAGTTGATTTATTTCTTGTTTTAAAGCCCAAAATTTGATTTTGAAGGATTGCATTTATCATCTTGTGAGGGTTAGGGATGTTGAGTTCAAAGTCCTTCCTATTGAGTTGGTTCTAGTGGTCAATGAGTTTCTTGATTTCTTTCCCGATGAGCTTCCCGTTGTTCCTCCCATAACGAAAATAGACTTTGGTATAGACCTCCTTCCCAATACACAACCCATTTTCACTTCCCCTTACTATATAGCCCTGGTGAAATTGAAGGAGTTGAATTGAGGGATTTGTTGGAGAAAAGTTTTATAACACCTGGCAAGTCACCTTGGGATGCACCAGTATTGTTTGTGAAGAAAAAGGATGGTTCCCTTAGAACGTGTATTGATTACTGGCGACTTAATAAGGTTACCATAAAGAACAAGTACCCTTTACCAAGGATTGATGACCTTTTTGATCAACTACAATGGGCTAGTCACTTTTCTATGATTGATCTTCGGCCCGGATACAAACAAGTGAAAGTGAGGGACTGTGATATTCCCAAGACGGCTTTTTGGATTAGGTATGGGCACTTTGAATCTGTGCTTATGTCTTTTAGGTAGACTAATGCAATGGCTATATTTATGGATCTCATGAATAGGGTCTTTAAACCTACTTTGACATGTTTGTGGTGGTCTCTATTGATGATATATTGATTTATTCTCGGAGTGAAGAAAAGCATGTTAATCACTTGAGGGTAGTGTTGCAAATCTTGAGAGACGAGAGGTTGTTTGCCAAATACTAAACGTGTTAATTTTGATTGAAAGAGGTTTCTTTTCTAGGACATGTGGTATCAGGTGATGGCATTAAGGTGGACCCTAAGAAGACAGAGGTGATAAGAAATTGGCCTAGACGCTTGACTCCTTTATATATTAGATGTTTCTTGGGTTTGGCGGGTTACTCGGAGGTTTGTGAATGACTTTTCTTCTATTGCTTCTCCTATGACAAAGTTGACCGAAAAGAAGGAAAATTCGTGTGGATCGATGAATGTGAAAAAAATTTTCAAACTTTGAAAGATAAGCTTGTCTCCGCTCGTATCTTGGCTCTATCAGAAGGGTTGGAAGGGTTTATGGTATATTGTAATGCCTCAAGAATTGGTTTGGGGTGTGTTTTGATGCAAAATAGCAAGGTGATAGCATATGCTTCTAAACAACTAAAGGTGCATGAGCGAAATTATCCCACTCATGATCTTAAATTGGGGCCGTGGTATTTGCGGTTGGAAATTGGCATCACTACTTGTACAGGGTTCATGTTGAACTTTTTACCTACCACAAGAGTCTCCAATATATGTTTACATAATAAGATCTTATCTTGAGAAAAAGAAGGTGGTTAGAGCTCCTTAAAGATTATGATATGAATGTGCATTATTATCCCGACAAAGCTAATGTTGATGACTTGAAAGAGTTGATTTTGAAGGAGGCTCATAATTCATCCTATTCTATTCACCCCAGTTCTACAAAGATGTATAGAGACTTGAGGGAGGTGCATTGGTGGGGTGGTATGATGAGAGATATTTCCAAGTTCGTATCTGGATGTCACAATTGTCAACAGAGAAAGTTGAATATGAAAGGATGAGTGGCCTAGCCCAAGACATAGAGATTTCTACTTGGAAGTGCGCAGAGATCAACATGGATTTTATGGTTGGGTTGCCTAAGACTAGGAGACACTTTGACTCTATTTGGGTTGTGGTGGATAGAATGACAAAGTTAGCTCAATTTCTATCGGTCAAAACGATTTATGTTGCCGAAGATTATGCCAAATTGTATATTCATGAGTTAGTTAGATTGAATGGGGTGCCCTTGTCTATCATTTCGGATCGTGGCTCTCAATTCACCTCTCATTTTTGGAGGTCCTTTTAAAGAGGTCTTGGTATCAAGATCAAGCTTAGCACGACTTTTCATCCTCAAACGGATGATCAAGCTGAAAGGACTATCCAAACTCTTGAGGATATGCTTAGAGCTTGTGTTTTGGAGTTTAAGGGTAGTTGGGATGGATATCTTCCACTAATTGAGTTTTCTTACAACAATAGCTACCACTCAAGCATTGGCATGATCCCTTTGAGGCTTTATATGGTAGGTGTTGTAGATCCCCGGTTGGGTGATTTGATATGGGGAAATGACATTGTTAGGTCCAGATTTGGTTATGGAAACCTTAGAGAAGGTGAGGTTGATAAGGGATAGGTTGAAGACAGCCCAAAGTAGACAAAAGTCCTACTCCGATGTGAGAAGAAGAGATCTTGAGTTTAAGGTTGTGAATGGGTTTACTTGAAAGTCTTACCCATGAAGGGCGTGTTCCAGTTTGTTAAGAAAGGGAAATTGAGCCCAAGGTTTGTGGGTATTTATAAAGTTTTTAGGAGAGTTTGTAAGGTTGCATATGACTTGGAGTTGCCTATGGAGATGAATATAGTTTATCCGATCTTTCATATGTCCATGTTGAGAACGTGTGTGGGTAACCCAAGTGCAATAGTTCCCTTAGAGGTTGTGGGTGTTGTAGAAGATAATTAGACCTATGAGGAGGTCCCAGTGGAGTTTTTGGATAGACAAGTCAAGAGATTGAGAAACAAAGATGTAGCTTTCATCAAGGTCCTTTAGAGGAATCAACAAGTTGAAAGTGCCACATGGTAAGCCGAAGCGGACATGAAAAGTGATACTCATATTTCTTCAACTCTACTCAAGTCGAAGGTAATAATGTAAGTCCCCTATATGATTTCAAGTCTTGAGTTTCAGCCCTAATGTCATTTTGCATGCATTCATGTTTATGGTAACAAGTTTATGGTGATTTTTGATACTCATGTTGAGATTTTTGAAAATGCTGTTTAAATGCATTTGTTCCATTCATTACGGGCCGAAATCTTCATAATTATACCTTTTACGCATGTTTCTTTGACATTCGGGGCTAAATGTTTCCAAGGGGGAGATATTGAAACACCCCTCATGTACTTCAGAATGCCCCATAGTTGTGATTTCCATATATCTCAAAATCCGTGCATGATTTTGAAAATCTGACTTCATATTCTCGATCAGTGGGCGAAATTGAGTGGAAAATGGGCATAACCCAAATTTTAGAAAACTCATAGCAAAAATTAATTTTTGCAATCGAGTGTTTATCCGCGCCCTGGCCGCATCATGCCAGGGGTGCTGACTAGGTAATTTGGAGTTTGTGTCTGTTCCGCATCGTGCCTAGGACGCGGACCAGTGCATTATTTTCCTTGGTTTTTCTATTTTGGCCAAAGGCATTGGGGTCATAGCCCCATGCCTACTTAAACGTGAAATCTCCCATACTTAGCCATTTTTTAACTCTATAACTCACAAAACCGTCTCTTAAACCTCTCTAAGTCTCTATCAATTCTCTCATTCAAATCTAAGGATTTCAACTCAATTTTGGAATTCAAGGACTCATTTAAAGCTCTAAGCCTACTTCAAGTACACCTCAAGGAATTCAAATTTTAAGGTATGTGGGTCTTCATCCATGTGTCCTTTCACCCACGGATCCCAACCTTCTCTTTTCATAAAAATTGCATATTTTTAAGTTATATTACTTATGGGTATCTCTTATTATGGATTATAAATATAAATATGTTGGGTTTTATGAAGTATGGATAGATTATGCATGAATATCTATTTCAAGCTTATTCCATGAATTGATTTTGCCTATTGAGACTATGCATATTTTGAGCTATGAAACTATGAACTATTATGAGTTTTTATGATGTATTTCAAGGTACCCAACATGAGGGTTATACTACTATGTAGGTGGGTTGATTTGCATGATGTTTACTCATCGTATTTCATTTTTAAATTGCATGATTTTGAATAAATATCATAAAACCACCATGTTTTTGATAAAATAACATAATAAGAATTCTCAAGTTATTGATGATCTATTACATGATGTACAAGTCAAGTGACTTCATGATGATTAAGGGCTTTCAAGCATGCATTGAATTCACAAAAAGTATCTATGATGTTACAAGTATTAAGTAAAGCCCTATTTCAAGATTTTTTACCTATTGTGAGTCATTCATGTTAAATCAAGTGAAACGATCCTAAAAAATGCTCGAAAATGTGCCTCAAAAATGCCCAAATCGTAATTTCCATATATCTCAAAATTCGTGCGTGATATCGAAAATCCAACCTCATATTTTTTATCAGGAGGCACAATTGAGTGGGTGATGAGTCTAATCCCGATTTTAGAGCAAACAAATCACAACTTGAATTTCATAAAAATCAAATTCCAGTGAGGTTTTCGCGCCCCTGGCAGATGCGCCCTAGGCGCACCTCAGTGTATTTTTGTGCCAGTCATTTTATTTCGGTCCAAGACTTTTGGGTGTTTGGGCCTAAGTCTTCCATGCTTAAAAATATTTATATTTAGCCATATTTAAACATCATATCATATAAGACATTCCCCAATACTCTCTCAAATACTTAGACAAATATTTCACCCCAAATTTCAAGTTCCAAAACTCATCTGGATCTTAAGGATTCCACTCAAGCTTCAAGTCTCCATTTTCAATATTCATCAAGAATTCTCCAAAGTAAAGGTATGTGGGTTTCAACCATTGGGTCCTTTCACCCATGGTGTCCATGCTTCCGTTTTACCAATATTATGTGTTTCTAAGTTGATTTTACTTATGAGTCTTCTATTATGAATTTGACTATGAACTATGTTGGAGTTTTGTAAAAGTGTGATTGTTTTACCATGTTTTGAGCTATGAATCTTTGATCTATCTTGAGATTTGATGAAGGATATTGATGTATACTGTATGATGATGATACCAAGTGTTGGTGGGATGATTTACTTCAAGATTTCTTGCATGATTTCACTCTTCAGTTGTATGGTTTTACACTAGCATTTCACACCCACCAAGAAGTTGACAAAATGTTCGATTTAGGGTTCTTGAGTCATTGATGATCTAATGCATGACCTATGACTTGTATGAATTTATGATGATGAAAGGATGATATAAATGAGTTGATTTCATGTAAATTATCTATAGTGTTGGAAGTTGATCAATTGCCTCGTTCGGGGGGTAGTACGCCCAAACTACCATGTTGGGGGTTATATACCACAATTGCCTTGATCGGGAGGTAGTAGGCCCATGCAACCATGTTGGGGGAGTTTGTACCCTAATTGCCTCGCTTAGGAGATAGTAGGCCCATGCAATCATGTTGAGGGATTTGTACCTCAATCACCTCGCAAAAGAGGTGGTAGGCCTTGGTTACTAATAATGGTGTCTTCCTATACATGTTAATGTTCTATGCTAGCATGTTTTACTACAAGCATCATTCATGCATGACATATTGCTATATGCTCATTTATTATCTAAATATGCATTTCGATAATGTTGCCCATCTCTTGTTGCATTGCATCCTATATACTTAGTACATTTAAATGTACTAACGTATACCCTATGCCTATATGATATTATCATATAGGGATCAGAGCTCTACTTGATCATCGTCCTCCTTCACGTTGCTAGTATGATTTCCCTACAAGCAAGTTGGTAAGTCCTCAACTTTGGGGAAAATGTCTTCGATCTTATGCTATGAATAAATGCTCTCTTTCCTATTTATTGTATGCTTTACTATGAGAGTGAGCCCAGTTGGTTGTCTTGGCCCCGCTAAGTTCTATATTTAGAGGTGTTATTGGACAAGATATGTAATGATGCTATGAGCTCGACTCTTTTGACTCTATTGATGTTTTATGATGTGAAAGATGACACTTAGCCTCGTGTTCCTTTATTTCTACTTTTTATTTGTTATTTAATTGCTTTTGTTACTAAGGATGTGTAATGATATGTTAAGAGGCTTGATTGGGGTCCCTTCGGGTCCCCCATTCGTCGTGTCACGTCTAGGCCCTAGGCTTGGATCGTGACAGCAAGGGTTCACGTATGACTATAAGCTATTCTCATATTCAAATTAGGCTCACTATTAGAAGTCAAGCATGTTTAAGAGCTACTCATGTCATGTTTCATGTATCTCACAAGTTATTGCACTTATGATTATTTCAAGTATTACGTGGAATTAGACTTAGCACCTATGGATTGGATGTCGGCGTGGACTATCTTCAAGGGTCCACACTCCTTTCCTCAAACTATGTCCTACCATAGGACGATGATTATTACCCGTGCTATTCTACTGGATCCATCTAGTGCACTTTATCACGACATCATTTCTGAAATGGGTCAAGTTTCTGTAAGGAGGGTTACTTCATACAAAATGGGTCATGTTCCCTTAAGGTGAAGTATGGTTTACCTTGGCAAGTAGACCACCTATTTACCGATGAGGGGTAATCATTGGGATTCCAAGTTGTAGCTCACTTGGTCTTACTCATGTCGGTTAAGGTCTTTTCCCATATATGTATGATATATTATGCAAGTTGAATGATTTACAAGCATGCTTTATTATAAGCATTGATCATGCATGCCATATTGAGGTTATATATATCTATTGCTCGTGATTATGCATTTTGAGTATATTGGCTTATGTCTTTGTTGCATTTCACCCTGCATACTTAATACATTCAAATGTACTAACGTATACTCTATACCTACATGATATTACTATGTAAGGACCGAAGCTCCTTTTGATCATCCTCATCCACATGGTTAGCTCAATACTTTAAAGAAACGCATTGGTGAGTCCTCATGTCCAAGGTCAGTGTCTAAATTACTCTTGCTATGTTGAGACTTCTTTATGTTGAACACTTGTTATTATCAGGGTGAGCCTGGAAAGGGTCTTGGCTCTCCTGCAATTCCAAGTTAGAGGTGTTGTTGGATACTAGACATATTTATGCTATGAACTTGACTCTTTTTCTGGTTTTATGAATATCAAGACTTCCCTTAGTCCCACTTACCTTTTTGTTTTATCTTGTAATGCTTAATTTGCTTCCGCGACCAATGATGTGTGATTGATATGCTAAGAGGCTTTTTTGGGGTCCCTTCGGGTTCTCCATTCGCGGTGTCACGTCTAAAACCTAGTCTTGGGTCATGACAGGGTCCTTACATCATCTCCCCTTTGGGAGCATTTGTCCTTGAATGTGCTAGAACAAGGCTTGAAAGGTTTGACTTAGAACATGAAACATCCAAACCTAAGGGACAATGCATAGTTCTTCATTTGAAAATCATAAAGTCTTTAAAACTCATATCAAAATGTATTTAAATCATTCAAAATATCATAAAAATCATTTTCGTGCACATATATGCATGTCATGTCATGAAACTCAAGAATGGAAAAATTGGGACCATCGAGAATAGGAAAAACCTAATTCCATAGGCTTGAGTAGATTGGAAAGGATGGAGCTATCGTCGCATCATACTTGATTTCACTTCCCACATAGCATTTTCAACATATTGATCTTTGTTGCGAAGCCTCTTCACTTTCCCATCTAAGATTTCAATAAACAATTCCTCATATGACAAGTTCTCCTCAACCTCAACACCTTCCAAAGGCACAATACCACTAGGATCACTAACCAACTTCCTCAACATAGACACATGGAAAATCGGGTGAATAGAACTCAAATCTGAAGGCAAATCCAATCTATAAGCCACATTCCCAATCTGCTCCACAATTTTATAAGGACCTACATATCGGGGACTTAACTTACCCTTCTTACCAAAATGCACCACACCCTTCATAGGAAAAATCTTCACATACACCCTACTACCGACAAGAAACTCAAGATCCCTCTTTCTACTACCCGAATAAGACTTTCGATGACTTCGAACCATTTAACCTTTACCTAATAAATTTTTCTCTTTCCATAGCCTCCAACACTAAATTCGGGCCTATAGAAGTCATTTCATCTAACTCAAACCACCCACCGGAGATCTACACTCATACTATATAAAGCCCCAAATGGTGCTATACAAATGCTAGCATGAAAGCTATTGTTGTAAGCAGACTCGATAAGTGGTAGATGATCACCCCAATCAACCTTAAATTCCAACTCACAAGACCTCGACCTGTCCTTCACTATTTGAATTGTACTCTCAGCTTTCCCAATGGATTAAGGATGAAAAGAGGTACTTAACTTCAACTTACTGCCAAGCCCCTCCTTGAAATGATTTCCAAGAGTGAGAAGTAAGTTGGGTACCACAATCTGATATAATAAAAGTAGGCACACCACACAGCCTAACCAACTCCCAAATGTGTAACGTGGCATTATCATCCTTCATACCATGCCACCAGTACACCTCCCTCAAGTCCTGATACATTTTGGTAGATCCTGGATGTATAGAATGATGAGAGTTATGGGGTTCACTCAAGATCATCCCTCTAAGACCATCAATGTTCGGAACACATAATCGATCTTGGTACTGAGTTACACCATCTCCCCTTTAGTAGAAAACTTCTATCTTATTGGAAACCAAACCTTTTCAACTCAACGAATGGCGGATCTAGATCTTTCTTAGCCTTAACATCAACAATGACAGAAGATTCAGCCCTATTCTATACATGAATGCCACCATAATTAGAGTTGACCAATCTAACAACCAATCTAGCCAAACTATGAACATCCTTTGCCAACTCTTGCTTCCCTTCATCAACATGAGTCACACTTCCTACAGATAGGTTACTAAGAGCATCAACTATAATATTTGCCTTGCCCGGATGATATTGTACACTATGTCATAGTCCTTAAGGGGTTCCAACCATCTTCTTTGTCTTAAGTTAAAATCCCTTTGAGTGAACACACATTGAAAACTCTTGTGGTTGCTGAAAATATCAACCTGCACCCCATACAAGTAATGTCTCCAAATCTTCAAGGCAAATACCATCGCCACTAACTCAAGATCATGAGTCAGGTAATTACGCTCATGCACCTTCACTTACATTGACGCATAAGCTATCACCTTACCATGTTGCATAAGTACACAATCCAACCCAATTCGAAAAGCATCAATACACCACTAACCCATCTAAGCCATTTGGTATGGTCAAAATAGGAGCCGATGTAAGTCGATCTCCAAAGTATAAAAACTCTTCTCACACTCATCTGACCATACATACTTGGCCTTCTTTTGAATCAACATAGTCAACATAGATGTAATAGATGAGAACCCTTCAAAAAACCTCCTAAAATAGACAGCCAACCCAAGAAAACTTTGAATATCTGAAGGAGCAAGCTTGTCAAACAATGCACATCCTTCACCAACTTCCTTTTGACCTCATTTATAAGATCAACTACAATATCTTCCTTGCCGAAATTGCATTACGACCTTAGAGTAATTCTACCTATTTGATAGAAAGGAATAAAGATAGGAAATCTCAAGATACGTTCCATGGCACGATTAGAACGAAAAGTGAAATATTTCCTAAAATACCTTGTAGCCTCTTACCCAAAGATGTCGCGTGCTTCACACCCATGAATAAGACTCTACTTGACATGGCATGTTCGACTCTGAGGAAAATTTATAAACCTATTAGTCTGATACCATCTTTGTCACGATCTGGAACTAGGGTGTATGAGTGACATGGTGAATGGGAATGTAAAAGTCCGCAAACAAGCCTCAAATTATCCATATTTACATAATCAGTTCGAAAGTGTATAAAAATAGTAAACACATAATTCTAAGGGACAGGAAAGTAGGAATCACTCTATGGGGATATCATGGAGAAATAAATTAACATGAATTCACATAACACATGGCACATAAGAACTAAGGGGCGGGTAAGTGTGACTCACTCTATGGAGGCAATATGGGACTTAGGATCTTCTACATTTCCACATCAAATCATACATAATTATCATAATTCTCATAATCAATCCACGATAGTCATATCAAATAGATAACCATAATCATAAGCTCTAAATACAACACAAAACATATAGATCAGACAAGAGTTTATAAGATGTCCAATAATGCCTCTAATCATAAGATAGGATAGGGGACAAGACATATCCCGGGCTCACCCTCAAAGTAAATAATACAAAAAAAAGCACCATAGGTAGAGGAAAGGTGGCTTGTCTTTGGAAGATAGGACTCACCACAACAGATGTCACAAATCTGATCTGGTCGTCAAACAGTGGATGAGGTAGTCTCTAGTTCCTACATGGTTAGATCATATAGGAAAAAGTATGTGTTAGTACGTTTGAATGTACTAAGTATGTGGGATACAATGAATATGACTTACCAAACCTGCATTCAATGTTAGATGGCAAGGACATATAATATAGAAAGAGATATAATATATAATATGCCATGAAATCCATGATGCATGAAATTCCATAATGCTCATATATAGTGGGGATGTTACTTTCCAAGGATAGACCTTACTCCTCCTTACGGGAATATCACCCATTTCGGAGAAGCAACTACACCTTACGAGAACACCACCCATTTTGGAAAGGATTTTCATGCTCATTCACTCACCTTATCGAAACAACACCCATTTCGAAGAGTACCTTACCTTATGGGAAAATCACCCATTTTGGAAAGGATTTCTATAATATTCACTTAACTTAGGGGAACAACACCGATTTTGGAAAGGATTTCCATAACATACACTCACCTTACAGGAACAACACCGATTTTGGGAGCACCTTACCTTATGGGAACAACACCTATTTCAAAAAGGAATTCCATAACATTCACTCACCTTACGAGCACAACACCCATTTCAGGAGTACCTTAACTTACGAGAACAATACCTATTTCAGAAAGGGTTTCCATAATATACCATAATCATCCACAAAAGGCATAAATAGTCGGAGTTAGGTCATCATCCTATGGGAATACATATACATGCTTTCAAAGAGGCATAAATCAATTTGAATTAATTTCGTGCATACTTAGGCTTAAAGGCTAATTCATAATTCAGTTCATACTTTCATGTATAGGAGTAGCTCATTCATAACCATACTTTTATAAAAATCATATACATAAACATAATTGGGCTTAACCCACTTCATAATTTCCATAAAATCCAATGCTCATGAATGCATATGTCATGAATGATGTGAGAATAGCATGAGTAATTGAGATTTAATCTAAAATCAACAATATAATATGAAATTGAAGTAAATTCATAATTAAATTCACATTTAAATCATAATATAGATCACCCGTACTTATATTAAACTTTAAAGGGACAATGCATATTCAAATCTGCATAATACTCAAGTAATTCAATATATTAGGGCTTAAATCAATTTAAAATGAATAAATAAGTATAGCCCATACTTCAATTGAATTTATTAAATCATAATTCTTAAAACCCATATTTAAAGTAAGAAAAATTCCATGAAATTGAGGTAAAAGAGTTTTGGGTCTTCTTGACTGAAAAGGACCAAGAATCAAACCCACATACCTTGCTTAGGAAGATGAATTTGAGAAGAATTTAGCTTGAAGTTGAAACTCCAATTGAATCCTAGCCTGAATCTTAAAGATGAGACTTAGAGAGAATTTTGAGAGATTGATTCTAGAAACTAAGTGTTATTTCTTAAATGAGAGTAAGAATTAATGCAGGAGAGGTTTAGGAATGTAAAAAAGGGTTTAAAGGTCTTAAAAAACCTTGGGAATGGGCTAAAATATCAACAAAAACTTCAATAAAATGGCCTTTTATATTTTATCCGAAACTTTTCACAGTTGGCTTCATGGGTCGTGAAGCTCTTCATGGTTCGTGAAGGCACACTGTCCCATCCCAGACATGTTCTACGAAAAAGGGTATAACCTCATACTCCAAACTTAGAATGAGGTGAAACCAGATGCGCTGAAAATCTAATTCAAAGAGCTTAATTTGATATATCGTGGGCCACTTAGGTCATTTTGTGCTAAGAAATATGACCATTTAATGTTGACTCTTCTATCGGTTCTTGTGAAAAACTTAGCCGATGGAATTCCTTTGAACTTGGCTTGATGTAGGAGATCTATGATGGCTTTAAACAACATAAATAAGCTTGAATTGAGGGCCTAAAAGTGAACTCAGCTTGAGATTGAAGATTTCATACTTAGAAAAATTCGATGAAGGCATTCACACGGCGACTTCACGGCCCGTACCACTCTACGCAGACCATATGGTCCTTTGTACCATTTCATTTAGAAATTTCTTCACAATAAAGTTTCGAGACGGTGATACAATATGTAGAAAATATTCACTACAAAAGCCATATGAGCAGCCACATGGGTCGTACCACTTCACGAGTCGTATACTTGGTTGTATCACTACACTTGGTCCCAAAATTGTGGGATTTCAGCCAAGGCCATCAAACGGCCCGTAAAGTGTCACACGAACCATGAGGGGTCCAAGTGTGGTGTGCTTTAGTTTAAAACTCCACTATTAAGGGCCAACACTCATTCATAGGCTAAGGGCCACTTCATGGAGGCTCCACACGGGCCGTGTGACCTCACACGAACTATGAGGACTCCCATGGAGCGTTACTTTGGTCCAAAACTTTCTGAAATCAAATTTCCAAGTTCTATTAAGGTCGTACAAGGATTGGATCCTTACAGGAGTTAATCTTGAGAGTCATCCATAGAGTTTTTGATGTCGTGATAGTCCAATTTCCGATTGGAATAAACAACTTTCTTCTTTAGTTTGAAGGACTGATTGTTGAGATGTTTGAATAATTCAAACTGTTTGAGTTCCGATGTTCCATTCATGCCTGATAATGAGATTATTAAGTTTAATTTCCTTACTCTTGATCTAAATTGATCTATCTATTCCTGAGTTGATGTATCTATTCTCGAGTCCGAGATTGATGAGAAGTCGAGAGTTAGATTGATTGAGTGGGTCCTAAGAAGAGTCTTGATGGTTATTCATGCCTTGGTGTCTACCTATACTCATAATTCAAGGACGAATAATTCCAAGGGGAAGATGATGTAACACCCAATAAAATTATCAAAATATCCCTAGAGGAGAGATGTGCGCATAATGCATGTTTCTAAACTTCAATGGCAAATCCGAGGCTGGATATGCAATCAACATGAAAAATTGTATGGGAACATAGTCCTGGTTGATTTTTATAGAAACCAGATCAAATGATATTTTTTCGATGCAAAAATAATTTCCTAAATAAGTGTGCAACTTGTGCGACGCGCACCTGCCACGGATTTGCACTTAGACATGATCCTAATATTTTCAATTGGATTAGAAAGCTCGATTGAAGAATTTTCAGTGGAAAACAAAAATATCAAAGTCCACGTCGCGGACTTGTTCCCCCCGAAGTGCAAATTTTTAAATTTTTTGTGAGGGGCATTCTAGACTTTTTGCAACCCATTAACTTAAAATACGATCAAAATAAGTCATTTTGAGTATAAAAAAGTTTTTTCTTCACCCATTCATAAGTCTTTCTTAGATTCTAACAAAAGCTAGGGCTAAAGAGAAGATGAGAGAAGTGTGAATTCAAGAGGTTGAGGAGAGTTCGTACAAGGTTGAGTTGTCCAAGCTTCACATCAGGTATATAAGGCTAAACTAAAGCATGAAATTGTTCTTCCATCTGCCCCCATTGATGGTAATAGAGGAGTTGTGAGTATCATGAGTCTTCATACATATTTCTTGAGTATTTTCTTGTCAATTATAAATATATCTTGTATCTTCATGAGTTGATGATCATCACAAACTTGATTTACTGATTATATGTCTCACTTGAGTTATTTTCATAGACCCTATATGATTACTTTGTAAAAGAATGCACGAATGGACCTAAGGATTAAGTCTAGAGCCTTGAATTAAGTATGTTGATTGAGATTGTGATGTGAGCATGGTGATGAGTTAATTGAGTGTGATGATCCTATGAGTATTCATAATTGAACTCCAAATTGACTTCTTTCTAATGATTAATCTAAGCCTCGAGTTATTAATGCGAATTGGGTTGATAAGATAACTTGAGATGATAGGTCGAAAGGCCTAATTGAGTTGAGTTAATGAGAAGGTGAGAGTCTCTATGATACTAATTGAGATGATTTAGTTGAGATGAAGAGTCTTATGAGCATTGAATCTTGGGAGGATTATCGAACACCGAAATGAGTAAGAGTAAATCCAACTTGCACTCATTAACTATGTCGCTAAGCGTAGGTGAGGATTGAACCATTACATTAGAAGTTCCCTCTTAAGGAGAAGTCCCTGAAAGCAATAGAGGACTTCTGCGGCCGGATCCATTATGCATTCAAGTTGTTCCTTACCTGGCAAGTACAGAAGGACTGTGGCAACATCAGCAGAACTGGTGTATAATAACTGGCTCATAAGTTATTGTTGTAAGATAAGAGAAACTCCTAGATAGGTCCCACTGTGATAGTACTCTGAGTTGAGTCAAGTTGAGTTGATTGATTGATGGGTCACTTGTCTACTCTTTATTATTGCTTTAGATAGACATTTGATATTCTGATTGAGTATATTTTGAGTTGATGTTATT
>JAABOM020023333.1:0-18201 GCA_011800125.2 Solanum clarkiae
TAGTTGACTTGTTGGGTACCGCGTGGTATTTGGTACTCACCCCTTGCTTCTACACTTGTGTAGGTTGTGAGCCCGAATAGTGAATCGTATTTCCCTTGATCCTCCAAGGCTTCCCAAGAGACGTAGAAAAGTAGTTGTTGACATTTGACTGACTCTCTTGTTCCTATTTATTCTGTACTTGTTCTATTCGAGGAGAAGAACAGTTTGGACTTGTATCTCTTTGATTTTCTATATTGTTAGTGGCTTGTACGCGAGACAATCAATCTTTGGGTGATGTTTAAGTTGATGGAAATTTCTCAGTTTTAGTTATCTACTCTAGTTAAATTACTTTCGCGCATTATGTTTATTATCCCTTTGAGTTAAGGCTGACTTGTTCTTGTGAGATTGAGCAAGTGCCATCACGCCCAATTTTTGGGTCGTGACACAGACATCCAAAAATACGATATGATTGGATGCATCAGAGGCTACAAGAATTTTAACTCTATCCATAAATATATTTTTTTATGTTCAGAATCATTTATTAATTGAAACTATGTGGAGAAATGATTAGTGATATTAATATGATGAAAAAGATGTTCTTCACTTTTCATGCCTTGAATGTGCTACTACAACAATAATTTCGAGAAAAATATTTTCAAAAGTATTTTGAACTGATTTCTCATCTTCTCGTGGCCAAATAAAATAATATTTTATTGATAAAAAATTATGAGAATCGGCCAAGTAGATCTACACCACTTTCTGAAGTGACTGAGGTATATACCTACCATGTTAGGCATGAAAAAGGTCGCAGCTCTAGTCGTGGTCATGATAATGATCAAGAAAAAATTCTTTTCCTAGGGTTGGTCATTCACCGAAGAATAATCATTATAAAAATGATGTTATCAATGTGATGGAAAATGTCAGTATGTATATGAGTGTCATACTCCCAAACACTTAGTTGAGTTTTATCAAGCATCACTAAAGAAGAAAGAGAAAATTTTAAAGTAAATATATCTCTAAAAATCATGTTGACACCATACAATTCAATGTAATAGATTACTTTGCACACCCTAAAAGAAAGATAAAATACTTAGTTGGTGATGGTTCTACGGCTATAGAAGAATGTGTAGTTTTATAAGTTTTTAGTTCTATTACACCAAAAAGGTAAGACATCAAGTGAAAGTTCGAAATATTATGATAATAAATATTAAATTCAATTCTCATTGATTCATGATATAAGATATTTTTATATGAGTAAGACGTTGGATTCAAGTCTCAATTGCACCATATTAATGATATAATGATGACTAAAGCAAAATAATATGCTTTCGGTGAATAGTTATAAAATATATTTCATGAAAATTCTCCATTTCTTGAAGTGAATATGATAGCAATGCATGATATCTCAAAAAAAGGATATGATGCACATGAACATGGAACAAGATACTAAGTTATCATAAATTGATATGCTAAGATGATTGTGTCTTATTCTTGGAGAATGAAAACTTTTTGATAAATGATACAAATACAGATCCATTCTCTGAAGTGAATGTATAGTATTCAATAAAACTTTATCAATATAAATTTGCACTTTATTGTAATACGAACACAACTCGTCTCCAGAAGAAAGATAGAGTAATTGAAAAGAAATAAATATGAAAATTACTCCTTGAGTAATAAATTTGAAATCTGATCATGTAATAGTAAATCAGATATTTACTAAAGCAGAAGACACATGTCATGGTAAATTTGGAGTTTACTTATTAGACATATATTGAAAAAATAAAAGATTCTTCAAGATTGCTTGTTCTCATAATAAGTTGATTGGATCAACTAATGTTGAGACTAAATTCCCTAAATTCTTAAAGTAGAAAGGTGAATATGCGCCCGTTCACCGTCATGTGATATTGTAAATGGATGTTTCTATAAAATAATCACATGTGCATTTATTGTCAACCCGAAGTTTGACATTTGCAAAATTATTTGTACAAAATAATTGAATTAAGAGCACAACTTTCAGAATATGTAATCAAGACAACTCATCTTGATAATATTGATAAATATCCAAGCTGATTAACACTAAATGCTTTAAATAAATGGTCAATCATTATTTATGAGAACAAAGTTTCATGATCTAAAATATGATAAATTGTAGACAAAATGTCCATTACTCTAATACATTATGATCAAATTTCCCTCAATTGGTTTGGTCAAGGACCATATAGTTTCTATCTAATAATATTGATATGCGGTATATGATTAATAAAAATATACCATGATGTACAAAAGATGAAATCTCCTACGTAGATTGAAATATATGTTAGTTTGTCTAACATACGGATTAAGGGAGAGATAATAACAAACTAAGAGTTTAAATGCTCTTATTGAATCTCCCTAAAGGACACAATTTATGACATGCATGAAATATTTAATTGATCCCAAATAAGATAATTCTTGAACAGAAAAGGAGTAAATGAATAAAATGGTCATAATAAAAAGACAATATGCTCTTGAATATCTTACAACATAATACTTCATGAAACTTCATGAGAGGGGTAGCTATATGAAAATAATGAAGTGATGAGATTTCAATAAGTTATGTAGCATTGCAAATCGACAAAAATAATATTTTGTTAATAGTATCTTTGATACAGTATAACGTAATATTATAAAAAGATTATGAGAATCTAAATTCTATGGTATATTCAAGGATGCTTTTATTATCAAGTTGAATGATGCATCTTAGTAAAGAGCAAAACTTATTTGACTTGTAATCTAGACACTAGATTAGACCATTCATTTAATATTGAATATTGTTAGTGGACAAAATTAATATGAAAGTATTTGAAGGATTTAAAATGCATGAACCATATACAAGTTCTTGAAAAACTTGTTTATAATCTTCATATTGATTAAACTAATCAAGAATCTTTCATATTGTTATGCAAGTTGATAACTTGAATTGAAACTCTTCAAGAATTTTCAAAATGCAACAGATTGTTTTCTTAAACAAGTTGAAGTGAGGAACTTGCAAAACTCTTGATCCTAAAGGGGGTATTCATAAAAGGAGATAGAATAAAGTATATTTCGCTAAAACTTTTTTGCACACATGAGCTACAAAAGAATTGTGATATAAATGTGCAACGGATTCATTTGAGTGACAATATGGTTGATTTGTTCACCAAGCCTTTACTAACTGCAACTTTCAAGAAGATGGTACACAAGATTAGGATGCGAAGATTCAAGTCTTTAGATTGATGTTCTTATTAGGAGGAGTTACTACACGATGTACTATTTTCCCCTCACAAGGTTTTGTTTCATTGAGTTTTCTTTGTAAGGCTTTTAATGAAACATCCAAAATGAGTATTATTAGATATGTGTACTATTTTTCCTTCACTAAAAATTTTTCTCAACTGGATTTTATCTAGTAAGATTTTAACGAGACACATAATCTAGTAAGTAGACATTCAAGGGGGAGTGTTATAAACATATTTAATTTAATTTGTAGTGAATATCTATTAAAAATTAGGAATCCTACTTGGAGATCAAGTCAGATTCTTACTTGGAGATCAAGTCAATTTTTTCTCTTTAAGAGTTTCTTTCATGGTAAAATACATTTGAATATTATTCTACAGAAATAAGAAATTTTCTTTCTTCTCCCTATTTTCTTCTTCCTACTTACTTCATAATTTCATAACACTGTCATATTTATTCTATATACTTTTTTAAGAAAAATATCAAGTAGAGGATAATTTGATTAAATTGTCATTATTTATTACTTTTATATTTAATATTTTTTTTCTTTTGCATCCCATTAATATATCTCTATATTTATAACTAAGAATAAAGGGGTGAAAATAAATAATTAATTATGTCTTAATTTTCTAAAACGACAACTATAGTAGATTATCTATTTTTAGTATGGATTCTTGTGGCCGCAAATTATATCATAAAAAAAACACTTAATTATTTCAAATCAAAACTAATAGAAAGAAAAACTGTGTCCTATGAACTGGCACAAAAAACCTTGCACTATTTTTATTTAAAATAGAAGTGATATTTTCTCTTAAATTTTGTACTGTTAAGAAAATACTTCCTGCAATTCACAATAAAATATTGTCTTTAAGAATTGATCCAAAAAAGTCTATATTTCACAAAATTAAAAAGATATTAAACGTTTTTTTTTAAAAAAAAAATTCCCTTTGACACATTTGTACGACGTTATGTTTAAGAAAAAAGTTAAGTTGTTTCATATTTAAAAAGTTATTATTCTTTTCTAAATATATTTATTGGTGTAATATACCACAAATACAATAATTATAGTTGATACTGCGGCATAATCTACACCGATCCAGCAATACATTTCTTGACTGTCCATACAACACCCCAGCAACATTGTATGACTCAAACAACTCCGGATTAGTTGAAGAGTCCTAAACTCCACAAAAAGAACACCCTCCTTCAACATATAATTACTCTCTCTGTGTATAGTGGATATAGTTAAAGACTTAGAATATTTTCTTAGTTTCAACTCTCTATTTTGTATTACACACTTCACTACACACTACAATATTTTATTCCTACTTCACATTTTTTCTCTCCATATTGCATCCTTTAGAAAGGAAAAAACATCACTATTTATTGGTGAAAATTCATCCTTGTCTTGAATATGATTAATGTGGATAGTAATGTAGGTAAATGAATAGAGACATTATGCCTTAGAGGTTAGTTACAAGACATAATTGTTGACACCCAATTTTTACCCTCCACAATATGAATTAATTATAGAGCTTTTATTTTGACAATTTGAAATAATTGATTTTCAAAAATGCAAAAAATATTTTCTCAAATAAATTTTATTTTTTATTTTAGGAATTATTATTCTTAATTATTTCAGATTAATAATATTAAAAGTTCTTAAATTAATTTATATTAATTCATCTGGTAATCAAATTAATCAATAGAATTCGATTTGATTGTATTTAATTGGTTGTGTTTGCAATTTCAAATGGTCATTTTCTCAATCTCTTAAACTCTTTTTTTCCTTTCTTTTTCAGACCAATTGGTCCTTTTGGACCAAAATTGGCTCATTTGCCTCCACTGACCCAGCCCAAATACCGCTTGACCCGGCCCAATCCCTTTCAGCACTTACAACATAAACACACACACATATCCCCACACAACTCACGCGCCCAATACCCTTTTACTTTCTCTCTCCCCGACCCCTTCTTCTTCTTCTCGCATGCACCTCACCCCAAACCCCTTTCTTCTTCTTCCTTCCTTCCTCAGACTCGTACACACACTCTCTCCTTTTCCCCTTCCTCTCCTTTACTCGAACCAGAAGAACAACCCAGCAAGACGACAAATCTCCCTCAGTTCACCCCTTTCTCCGTACATACGTGTCTCCATCTCCCCCTCCTTCATTTTTTCTCAAGTTCGAGCCGTCCACCTCCCCTCACCCCAATGATTTGAAGACTTATGTGGGATATTCTTGATTCTAAAAGAGGACAGAATTTAGGGATGTGTTCGGATTTGAAATTGGGAAAACCCCTAATTTTGGCCCTGTTTTGGAACCCTAGAAAATCCTATATATATATATATATATCCCCTTTTCCCAAATTGAGGGCAGCCGTTTTCGTCATCCTGAAAGCCCTAGAAAACCTAAAATAATTCCCAGAGTCGTTGATCATCTCAAAAAACCCCTAAAATTTCATTAAAGGGGAAGCATTTTTTAGAGTGTTTCAAGCTAGAAATCTTTGGTTTTGAAGTCAGGATCTCGTAAGTGAGGTTCTCATTCTGTGGTGAGAACTCCTTCTCAGCTTGTCGTCCCAATTCGTTGCGTCAAAAAAGGTAACCCCTTTTGATCTTACTACTCTCCTCCTGTTTATGGTTGCTTTAGTTGATTGGACTGTGTTCTACTTGCTGAAAATTCTGAAATGTTCTTCATGTAACTGAATTTGATCTTACTACTCTCCTCCTGTTTATCGTTGCTTTAGTTGATTGGACTGTGTTCTACTTGCTGGAAATTCTGAAACGTTCTTCATGTGACTGAAATGTGCTTCGAATACTAGTATATTACCAAAGTACAACCAGTCAGGCCTTTGGTTGCTTGTTCCGGTTTGCTAGAAATTACTAAACGTTTTTTTGCCTTCCTGGTTGTATTCTTACTCTTGTCTAGTTAAAGGACCTGTTCTAACACTCATAGTCAAAGTTTGAGTTGTCAAAATGTATACTGCTATACTTATCACGTTAAGAGTCAGTGAAAATAAGGAAGTATGTTTTGTTCTATTCTGTCTCCTCGTCTCTGAAATCACCTGTTACTGGTGATAGTATCCTTGTGTTGCTCTAAATCGTGACTAGTCGATGCTATGTCTTTTACTGTTGAGTGGCAATGGTCTGTATTGCGTGTGGATTTCATGTTTTCTTGTTCAATGTTTGTGTTTTCTTAATCGATTTCAAGCTTTCCTAGTTAAGTAACGCTTTGAATGGCTTCTCCTTCACTATTTCAGTGGCCTAAGTGTTAAGTCTTTAATGCGAGCCTGACCCTCAGTTCAAATGTTTCAAATTCATGGCTCTGTGATGTCTTCTTCTCCATTTCTGTTTCAGTTTTTCTATAACTTGTAACCAGATCATGAAGTCATCTTAAAACAATACGTGACTCGTACATTTCTTGGTTTATTTTTCTGGCTCACTGTAGTGATTCGACTTGCTTCTTGCCGTCTTAGTTTAGCATGTTACACCTTGTTTCTGGGGCTGGTTTCATATCTTTAAGACACAGCTGTTTCCTTTTGAACATAGCTTGCTTTTGAGGTCGTTTTGTTTCTAGCTTAGTAATATAATGTTGTCGTCGTCATTTTTTCTGCTAAAATATCAGTGGTTTGAGTCCGTTTACCTCATTTCTCCTCCTGAGATTCTATTTTACAGTAGATAAAATGGAGATGTTAAGCTTCCTTAGTCGAACCTGTCCTGTCATGCTCTTGTTGAATGTGTTCTACTATTTTATTTGGCTAAAGAATCCTTAGTACCTGATTTGGGTTAACTGGTGGCATCAAAAATCTGATTATGTGCAGGATTTCTGTAATCTTTTGTTCTAAATGGATGGTTTTCCCATTATTTTCTAAAAATGAGCTTTCTTTTCTTCAAACTACCTTGTTTGCTGTATGTTTGTCTAGGATCAACTTAAAGAAATTGATTATGATTTGAATCGTTTCATCGTCTTATGTTTAGTGTCATCTCTGTCGTATTTGTTTTCATCCATTGGGTTTCAATTCATTGCGCATACGACTTCCTCCAGGCTTGGGTTTAACATTGTGCCTGACTTCATCTTTTGTTTATGTCAGTTTACTGTTATATTGATTTCATCTTTTTAACTTCTTATATCCAAGCTCATCATATCCCATAGTCTAATTGTATCTAGAACGTTAAGCTAAGGTTCCCTTCTCTGTTTCTCTTAATCAGTAGTATTCCCTCCCAAAGTTTGTTTCCTCTTCTCTGTTTTATCGTGGATATCTGTACTCTTAACAACATAGGAATATCAGGTCTTGCTTGGTGATGACATCTTATTTTAAGAGTGGAATTTCTTTACTCTTATGGTTTGTTTGAATTTCAATAGTATTCCCTACCCTAAAGATGGTCGCTTGGTCCCTCATGTTCCATTCTTAATCATCTAATATGTCCCCCAATTCGTTGTGATATATTAGTCTTCTTTAAAGTGTCCTCATTATTTGATTCATTCCAATCAAAGCCTCAACCATAGAATTATTAGTTACGTATTTCCTGTTTTGTTTCATGTGAATCATTTTGGAGTCCTAAATGGGATCCTCCCTCATCATTTACACTTTGTTGGACCATGGAGGCCCAATTTCCTCTTTAAGGTAACCCAACTCGTAGGATAAGTAACTGAGCAGGTCTTCGGAAGCAAAGATTCGTGTACACACATTGATATACACTAATATGCAGCAGATATACACTGATTGTATATCATCGGATACGGGCCACAAGCCCATTTAGCAGGAGCAGCAGCAGGGGCGGCCCAAGAGGCCTTGTGGGCCGAATTTCCAGGAAAATGGCTTGCTGAAAGGTTGTATATACACTGGTATACAGTGTATATACTACATTGATATACAGAGAGGTCAAGAGGTCCAATCTTTGACAGCCCCCCTTTGGAGAATATGTGCCAAGCTTTTTTTATTTAGCACTAGAACAGGTGGTTGAAAACTGGGCCTGCCGAGCCCAATTGCTATTTAATTGCCTTTTTTTAGTTCATTCTTTTATTTATGATATTTGTTATTATTTGATGTTAACTCTAATGTTATTTGTATCACTACTTGTGATTAATGTAATTAATTTTCCCGACATGTTTGCCATTTATGTTAATTTCTTCTTTTGATCTCTCTTTGATGTTAGACTTGCTTTCTATGTAATTAGACTTTAGTGGTATCTCTTAAGAATGAGTCAAGTATTTAGTCAATTTCTTTTCAATATTAGCCCATTTTCAAATTTAGTCATTTTTTAGACTTAGTCAAAATTTTCGAACTTAGTCAACTTGCAGACTTAGCCAATTTTGCAAAGACTATCTAGTCAGTTCTTTTAAACCTAGTTAATTCCCTTCAAGTTTAGTCAATTTCTTCAAATTTAGTCAAGTTTAATCAAGTTTAGTCAGTCAAGTTTAATCAATTTCTTTCAAGTTTTTGTCAAATTCTTTCAAGTTTAGTCAAGTTCTTTCAAATTTAGCCAATTTCTTTCAAATTTAATCGAGTTTTGTCAAATTCTTTCAAGGTTAGTCAAGTTATTTCAGATTTAGTTAAATTCTTTCAAGTTTGATCAAAATTCTTTCAAAATTAGTCAATTTCTTCAAATTTAGTCAATACTTTCAAATTTAGTCGATTTTTTTTTAAAATTAGTCAACTTTTAAACTATTCAACTTTTTCAAAGACAATCAATTTTTTTAAAAAGTTAGTCAATTTTCTAATGTTGGTCGATCGTACGTTACCGTCCATTTTGAGTGATTGAGTTCCTCTCAAAGTGGAAATTGAACTTGAACCATTCCTTTGGTATATTTTTAAGAGATTTTTCTGTTAGTATTTTAAAATGTTTATTGGTTTTCTAATCATCCTTAAAATTAGGTGTCGACTCTTTAACTTTTCAAAATTTGGTTTATACTTAAATTAATTAAGTATTAAATCGGATTTTCGAAAAAATCAAAAGCCATTTTTTTAATTAACAATAATGAGGTAGAATATGTCGTAGTGGTTATAGAGTTACAAAGAATAATAAGATAGAATTATGAACAAATAAAGAGTTAAAGTTTATAAAAGTTACATAGGAATTTATTGTCACATTCTATCGTACAAATAAATGTTATTATTAAAATATATTTTGCATCAGCAATAATTTATTTTAATAAAAATAAAAATGTTATCACATAAACTAAGACGAACATAATGCGAGAAGAGGACGTGGCATGAAGAAAGCTGTAGGAAAAATAGTAGACACCCTTTTGGAAGATAATTAACACCACCTTATTACTCCTACTATCGTTCTATTTTAAGTGATTATGTTTGATTGAATATAAAACTTATAAATTTTATTTTAAAAGTTATATACTTATGAATACAAATTATTTTATTAAAAATTAAATAATATTTTTTCACGTAATTTTTTGAAATGTATATGTTTACTTAAAGATTACATGCTCCTTAATTCCTTTAGTTATCATGTACATTACAAATATAGGTTTCAAAACGGAAGTGAGCACAGGTGAGAGGACTCCACTTTCCCGCATCCCTCTCCTCACGAGCAGAACATCAGAGATGCACAACACGCGGGCCTCAATTTAAACAATTAAAAGGAAATTAAAATATTTTTTCTAACTTGATTTTTTGTATTAGTTGTTCTAAAATTAAGATGCATGTAAATAGATAAAATATTTTATGTGCCATATTTTTTTTTATTTGTCTAAAAAAAATGTCACCTTACTTTAATTGGAAATAATTTAACCTTAAATTTTTTTTTTATCCTCAGTGAAATGATTTTCAACCACATAATTATCTCAGAATGATTTTAGACTCAACAAGTTTAAAAAATTTTACTTTTATTATGTTAAATCAAAGAGTGCCATATAAAATGAACATAGGGAGAAATATAGAATATACTAGTTAATTACATTTGTAATTAATTTTTTTTAATAATTGTGTGAAATTATATTCTAACAGAGGTGTGTAATTAAAAGATTTAACTCTTTACATAAGGGACACGAAAATATCCTTTTTGTGGCGGAACAAAAAAATGTTCCGCGTAGATTATAAAAGGCGTAGACATCTGTATTCTTAACTATCACGTATACTCAGAAGGCTGAACGCATTGATGACGTTATTTTAAAAGAGTCTGTGGCTACTGAGACTCTCAGAAAACTGGGCAATCAAATGTTTGTATTAGATTCTAAAACAGTGAACAAGAATACTACATCCATGTAAAACTATCTAGTTACGTATCTAACTTAAAATAGCAGCTCACACATAACAAGAGAAAAATAGGGCTAATCAAATGTCAGTATTTGATTCTACTGAACCCAACAAGACAACATTTCACGTGATAATATCTAGTTCAAGAAATCTCAACCAAGAATTTTGAGATATCCATTCCCAGTTCCCAACACTGTTTGATTGTGTAATCTTTTACCTATTGTTAGCACTTTTTTCTGTGTGCCTTCTTCTGCAGTACCTCGAGGTGATGAACATTTGGCTAATGAAAGAAGTCATTTCCTGTGATGGGAGATGGTATAATATTTGTTGGCACAAAGTAATGAACTTAGAAACTGATCAAACATGTGAAGGCCTTGTGAAATGTATTCAAGTAAAATACAAAATATGTTTGGGGGTGTCTAGTTAACGATGGACATGTTGTAAGATTCAATAAAAAGAGAAATTCTACGACGCGTGTTTGTTATTGTCATTTAACGGCGAACACACGTTGCACCAACCGTTAGCACACGTGTATATAATACTATCTATAGTCCATGTTGCGCGTACAATATTGAATTAAAAATTTTCTCTCATATACTGCTTTTACTATCTGTTTAATTGTCACTATTTTATTTTTTGACTGATCAAGTAGGTAGCAGATTCACGTCCTTATTCTACTGCCTATTTAATCAGTTTGAGGTATATTTACAATTTTTTGATAGTTATTTTATTTTAATAAATAATATAAATTAATAATTTAAAATATATTTTAAAAGATAGATAAAAAAGTTAAAAAAACTTTTACTTTTAAAATTTTAGTGGTACCAGATGAATTGGGACAAGAAGAGGAAAATAAATGTTCTATAGATCTCGATAATTAATAATTTAAAATTTTTTAAAATATAAAAGAAATCTATTACTGTCACATAAATTAAAACCACAAAATAACAGACCTTCACAAGTAGAATATAAAGAAAATTCGCAATTATTTGGTGAATTTTAAACTCTTAAACCACTGGATCAATGTTTATTTTTGTAAAAAAGAAGTAGAAGATATTCTGAAAAAATATGAATCGTAAATTTTACAGGCCAAAGAATGAATTAGGAGTGAAACAAAATAAGCGATCACACAAGTACTTTTTTATCATTTCATATCAATAATTAAAAAAATATATCAATGTTGCTGTAACAAATTTTCTTTATCCTTTGAATTTTCTAATATAAATTTTACTGTTAAAAAATAGAGCATGTATTGGTTACTCAACTAATAATTTTTTCACAGAAATTTACTCAGATTTAACTTTAAATTAGTCACTCAACTAATGATTCTTCTCACAAAAAATAAATATGGTATTTTACGAAAATTTAATAAAATTTACACGAGCATTTTACATTTTTTTAAAAATAATTTAATAAAGTTGTGTTTCAATAAAATTTTTAAAAATTAAATGACTTTTAAAAAACAAGATTTTGGTTTATTTCAAGAAAATGTAATTAAAAAAATATTTGAATTGATTGGATGACTTTCCAAATAAAATATTGATAGTTGAATGACTTTATGCGTAAAATATTCATATTTGAGTGACTTTGAATTTAGAAATGAAAATTAAGTGACTTTATTTGAGAATAGCCCTTAATTGGGTGACTTTCTATTAAAAAAATTCTAAATTAAATAATTTTGAGATTATAAAAGAAAAACTAAGTAATTTTCTGTGAAAAAATTATTGATTGAATGACCATTTAAAAAGTCAACTTTTAAAAATTATTAAAAAGTTATCAAAATACTCCTTTTATTTAATTTTATTTGTCACTTTTATTTTCAAATCATATCGTTAACAAGAAAAATTCCTTTTTTAATTTCACAAAACTTAAAAATAAATTTGATCCTTTTTTTTACGGGCCGTCCCGCCTCCTTTTCAGAAATAGGTTTGAATTCATAGTGCACAGTAAGATGTCGCTCAGCCACGTCATCAATGAAACCAAGTAGGATTTTATGAGACATGTTTTTCAATACCTCTTTGAATTTATGTGATATTTCTTTTTATTAGTATTAAAAAATTATATTTTTTTATATTTTGTAATAAATAAAAAATTTAATTTTTTATTTTAAATTTCTAAATTATTTATCTTTTTAATTAGAAGTTTCTAATTTAAATTCTGAATATAATTTTTTTCTACTAAAAATTACTATCCTCAAATAAAGTCCTACCCGATGCATATTTAAAATAATTAAATTTTAATATAACTATTGGACATCAAATAAAAATTTAAAGAAAAAAATAGGTTGAAATCATTATTTACTTTTTGGAGGAACTCCTACATTTTTTCCGTATTTTGTTGACTGTTGTCATTGCTGTGGACAAATAGAGCATATGACCTGCTAAAAAGGACCAAACGTGGCCACATGTCATTAAAGCTATCAAAACGGGCAATTCAATTCACATTTAGCAGGTGAAAAAATTTCATATGTCATTAAATTTTAAATATTTCAATTCAAATTAAATTAATTTTACATTGTTAAAAATATATTATAGTTGAAATAACAACAATCAAATTCACAATAATGTATGGCATTAGATTGTTGCCTGACAAATATGTTTACATTTAATACAATTATAATGTAACTTTTTAAAGATGTGTCGTTTCTTCTCCGATGATTCATCATCATCATATTATCGGTAGCTCAAGTCAATTCTAAATAAATCATTATGATGTCCACCTGCAATCACTAAACTCTTCGTTTCTTTTATTTATTTTGGTCCAATCGTCACTATCAAATTTGAACACCAAAGAGAATTTTCTGATCAGATCTAAATATTAGTTTTAATGAAGCTCTCCACAGAAAGAAATAATCATTGAAGTACTATTAAGATATAATAACACCACTGATTTAATTATGTTCTACGCTTCTACTTAAGCAACAAAAATAGAAATTACAATTTTCTTTGGTTCTAATAGTTATAAATTAAAAAATAAATAAAAATTAACATAAAAGAGAATAGAGACTGGACATCATCGATTTTCATGTAGCTCGTTGGAGCTTTTAAATTTTGGTTGAAATTTGATAATTTTCTTATTTAGTTATTGTGTTGTTCGTTGTTGTTTGGTGTATTCGGTGGTAATGTGAAAGTAAGAACGAAACAATAAAAGTTGAGGTGTGTGGTTGTTATCATTGTTTTATTCGCCGGAGAAGCCATCTTCGATAAGGTTGGCTGAAGAAGGAGAAAGATGAGGAATTGGATGAGGAGGGAGATAAGGAGTTGGGTTATCTTATTATATAAGAGCGAGTTGGGAGGCAAATATGCAACTCTTTGTCATATGCTTGCTTGAGCTATCTGCTTCTTGATATACATTATATAGATCTATAAAAATATTTTGTAGACTTTTTAATTTAATCCTTTTAAGATAACTATTTACTTTAACTATGATTTTATAATAATTATTCAGTTGTTTAACTATGATTTTACTATATCACCTGATCAATTATTTTAATTTAAGTAAATATTAAATTAGGATAAACAAAATTCTCTTTAAACTGGACAAATAAAATTAAATAGTTATTTTATTATCTCTTATTATATAAGAGCGAGTTGGGGGGCAAGCAGGCAGCTCTCCGTCGACAGACTTACTTGAGCTGCCTCTTTTCCCTTATATACGTTATATGGGGTCCAAAAAAGTAATTCATGGACTTTTTAGTTTAATCTTTTTAAGACAGCTGCTTACTTCAATTATGATTTTACAATATTACCCATAATAAATAATTTTTTCAGTTGCTTGAACTATGATTCACTATATTATCCCAATCAGTTATTTTAAGTTAAGTAAATACTAAAATTAGGATAAAATGAATTTCTCTTTAAGTTGGACAAATAAAATTAAATAGCTATTTTAATATCTCTTATCACATAAGAGCGAGTTGGGGGGCAAGTAGACAGCTCTTCGTCGGTGTGTCTGCTTGAGCTGCCTGCTTCCTCTTATATACATTATATAGAGTCCATAAAAATATTTTGTGGACTTTTAATTTAATCTTTTTAAGGCAGTTGCTTACTTCAACTATGATTTTACAATATTACTCCTAACAAATAATTTTTCCAGTTGCTTCAATTATGATTTCACTATATCACCTAGATAAGTTATTTTAAGTTAAGTCAATATTGAAATTAGGATAAAATAAATTTCTTGTCATACTCTGGGAGGGTACCCTAGACGTGGCTGACACTCAGAGACTATTGCTAGTCCCCAAATGAACCACTTGACCTCATCACATCCATTCAATCAATGATTTCTATAAAATCAGCAGAAGATTCAGATAAACGTGAGCAAAATTAATGTCTCAAAAGTATATCAAATAAATAAAAAAGTGCTAGTAGAAAGAACTAGCACAATAAGTCTCAACATCAATACTCCAACTCTGGTCTATGAAACCTCTATCACTATAAGTGGTGTCAATGACAGACCCATGACTATCTCAAAATAAAATAAAGCTATTTCAAGTCTAACTTTAATAAGCAAGATTAAAATAATGCAATGATCCTTCGAAGTAAAGGAGGATCACCAATTCAGATGAAATGCTCAGATGCTCAACGATGCGCCTGTTGACGATCTCTAGTACTTGCCTCTGCATCATAAAATGGTGCAGTCCAAAAGGAAAATCAGTACTTGAAATGTACTAGTATGTAAAATAGCTGAATGAAACAAAAAATAGGTAGAATAATATGGAAATAACATCAATTTAAAATAATAACCAATTATAAGGTCAAATGTCTATCTAAAGTAAGAATAAAAAAGTAGACAAGTGACCCATCAACCAAATCAAACCTCATCAATCAACTCAGACTCAACTCAATGGAACTCAACTCAACTCATCTCATCTTATCTCAACTCAGAATATTTAATGTGGGAACTTTCTGGAAGTTTCTCTTATCCGACAACAATCACTTATGAGCAGTGATTGTATAACAATTCCGCTAATATTGCCACAATCATTTCATACTTTCCAGGTAAGGAACAAATCGAATCTACTAGGGATCTAGCCATCAACAAGTCCTCTAATACTTTAGGGACTTCTAATCAAGAGGGAACCTCAATGTAATGTAATGGTCCTAATCCTCACCTACGCTTGACAACATAGTGAATGAGTGCGAGGTAGTTTTACTCTTACTCATTTCGGTGCTTGATACTCCTCCCAAGACTCAATGCTCATAATACTCTTCTATTCCAGTTAATCATAGAGACTTTCATCATCTCATCAACTCAACTCAAATGGGGCCTTTCGGCCTAACATATCAATCATCTCATCAACTGAATTCTCAATCAATAACTCAAGGCTTAGATCAATCATCGGAAGGAATTCAATTCGACAAATCTCTAGAGTTCAATTATGGACACTCATTGGACCATCAAGTTCTATCAACTCATCATCATGTTCACATCACAATCACATTCAACATTCTCAAATCAAGGCTCTAGACTCAATCCCTAGTTTTATTCATGCATGTTTTCATAAAAAAACATATAGGGTTATACAATAACTCATGAAAAGTATTTAATTTGAGTAAACAAGTTCATGATGATCTTCAACATATGAAAATACTTGTAATAGCTATAATTGTTAAGAAAATATTCAAGAAAGTAATTCAAGAAACGTGTATGGGGACTCATGGGATTTCAACTCCTATTACCATCAATAGGGCACATGAGAGAACAATCTCATGCTTTAGTTTAGCCTTACATACCTTGTGTGAAGCCTTTGGACAATCAATCCTCAAGAACTCTCCTCAAATTTGTAACACCCTACACCTTACAATATTGGCACAATTCAAATGAAACGTGACATGATTTGGACCAATTGACGCTAAATTTTAAAAGTGCTTGAATCTCGTATTAATGGGCTGTATGTGCATCTAACGCTTAAGGGGATCGAGAGTACACATGTTTTGTGGTGAATTAAGGAGATTACGACCTTAAATGAAGTAAAATAATTGAGGTTCCTGTTGGACTTAGAAGCTGGCAGGTGAGTCACCTACTTGCTTAGCTCAAAATCACGAACTAAATGGAGACGAGGCTCGGCGTCGAAATTGTCCAAATTCGATTATGAATAAAGTCCGTGTTAATGGTATAACTTTGGCCCATGTTTTAGCGTCATAAATGGACTATATGTTAAGCCCAAGAGAGGTATTAAAAAGGTCCCAAAGACAATACAAAACACTTAGCAAATTGGGCGCAAACCTAAGTAAGTGAAAGCTGAAAATTTGGCAGCCCAACTCCATCAAGTTGGTGCTCCAAAAAGGCCCAACTTTGAGGGTCAAGCTGGTGGGTAAGCTACTTGATTATGTGTGATTTAAGATGGTCAAGAAGTCAAGAGAGATTCGGCATAACAGTCCTGTATAAAGAGCTCCAAAGCTGCTCCCCAAGTCATTGTTCATTTGAACACAAAAAAACTCAGATTTGCTCTCTCTAATTTCTCTCAACTTTTCTCAACTATGTGAAGCAGTTGAACGACTTCTTTAGGGTTCTTAAGGATCCTCTACACCTTGAAGGCAAAGTTAAGTAGTTATAGTTGTGTGTTTAGTATAGTTTTATCATGAAAAACATGAAATAGATGCTAGGTACGCTGCTGAAATTTGTTGGGCAGATTCGGTGCAGAAAGTTGCTGCACCTTTTGCTTTTGTTTTGGTGATTTCTCCATAGTTTTTAAGTTATATTATGAAGAGAACTTGGCATTGTTAACATGATTTGAGTTATAAACATCACCCTAAGGTTGCTGCCCTAGTTTTAGTTTCATTTAACAAGCACGTCTTATCGAGTTATCTTAAGCGTCACGTTGATTGGAATTTGCGGGCTCTTGTGTGGAAAGCTATTAGCTCACATCCTTCATGAATTCTTAAGTACCGTTATAGGATTGTTTTAGGTTTGTTTATATGTGTAAATGTTACTGGAACATTTTGGTTAAATTTGGAACCGATTTGGAATTGTTAAGGTCAAAGGTAGCGAGGAAAGGTAACGTTATGTTGTCCATTTTTAGACTGTGTAGAATTGTGATGTATTGTGCTTTGTGGGTTGTTGTAAGACTGTTATGGCATTCAAATAGGCTGTACATGATGTGTACATGCTAATGTGTATTAGAAAATACTATTAAGGACGGAAAAGTTAAAAGAGTACGCTCGGGTTTATAAACACTCGCTTTCTGCCCATGTATTGTTTTCTTATATGATTGGGATGCCAAAGTGTATTTATTGGACATTAATGCTAGTTTTATCACTTACTATGTTGTAGATAAGTATTTAGAGGAAGGGAAGGTTATCTCGAGGTAGTAACAAGGTCATACAATGAGGTATGTAAGGTTATTTGATTTTATATCATTTGGTATGAACATAGATCCTTCCTTAGCACATAAAGGTACTTGCCAACTCCGACACAACTACTAACTACGTCTACACTCTTGTACATGTTTATATGCTCCCCTACATAGTAACTTTCAAATCTGGTTACATATATGAATACCAAGATACATGTATTCCTTTTTGTCAAATAAAGTTCATGAGGTGTTCCATTTCGTATGCATTTTATTATTTGTGTAATGTATTCTTTTTCCAATGTCATATTGTCTTGTATAGTTATTTACATGTCACATGCTACATATACAGTCATACGGCTCCAATATTATGGCCACCAAAAGAATTATCTCAAAGGTAATTGAAAGATAAAGTATACAGTTTATGGGTGGTACCCCGAGGGGGTTCATTGAGAACCTAGCATA
>JAABOM020023373.1:0-18195 GCA_011800125.2 Solanum clarkiae
CCAAACTTTTATAATTTAATCCAATTAGGGACTTTCGAAATCAATTTATAAATTGCACCTCACCAATACACCCCATTTCGATACTTATGCCTCGTAATTAACTTAAGTGCAATTTCAGAAAATTTACGAAAATTTTCCAACACGACGAATTACCATAATTAATTATTCACGGGGTTTAACAATATGTCACTATCAACCATTTACTGACTTACTATAAGATAGGATCAGGTCTTATCCTAGAGTTTGTCAATTCGTCAAAATATATTCATTCTAACAGAATATACAAGAATTATCACTAGAAAGTTTGAGAAAATTGTATTAAAAATAAAGTTGCACTGCTTAAAGCAGTGAACTTCTTTGGTATGTGGTTAGTTAAAAAAAATCATCAAAATGTATACATAGATTTATTAAAAATTGAGCATTTTTTGGTCAAAAAGGTACACATAAATATTTACCTTAAGTAGAATTCGCTTGTGGGAAAATGTAAATCATTTAAATTGAAGAAATCATCGGAACAAACTTCTCCAGATTAATCTACTTCAATATGTGCCTTGAAAGAACTAAGAGTATATTAAAACAATTTCAACTCATTATGGCTTCCTTCTACTTTTAAAAAAATTCACTTTTATCAACAATTTAACTATATATTTTTTTCCTTTTTCAAGAACTTTAATTCATTAAAACCCATTTCAAGAGCTACCACCAAATTCAAATCAAATGGTGATGTATACTTGACACTACAACCTAAATATGTATTTCATAATTATATTTAAATGTGAATTAAAAGTAATTACCTATTCGAAATCAAATCCCATTTTTAAGTTTCAAGTAATCTTCAAGATTCTTGAATGAAAAATAGTACTAGTTATATTTAATTTAGGGTTAATACATGCCTCTCATTTACAAGAAGTATTGATTACCTTGTGAGCTCAAACCTTAATATGTTGAAGCCACTGAAGAGGACAATCAAATAGCAAAAGGCAACAGATTGTTTGTTTAAAGAAGTTAAAGTGAGGAACTTGTAAAATTCTTTGATTCTATTCTTTGACCCTAAAGGAATGATTCATAAGAGAGACAGAACAAAACACATTTTATCAAAACTTTTCTACACATAAGCTCCAAAAGAATGGTGATATAAATGTGCAACACATTCATTCGAGTTGCGATGTGATTGATTTATTCATCAAGTCTCTACCAACTACAACTTGCAAGAAGATGACACACAAGATTGAGAGGTGAAGATTTTTGCCTTTGGATTGATGTTCTCATTAGGGGGAATTATATAATACATGATGTATTCTTTTTTCCCACACAAAGTTTTGTTCAATTGGGTTTTCTTTGTATGATTTTTAATGACATATTCAAAATGCATATTATGAGATATGTGTACTCTTTTTTCTTCACTGAAATTTTTTTCCCACTGAATTTTATCTTGTAATTTAACAAGGCACATAATATATCAAATAGATATTCAAGGGGGAGTGTTATAAACATATTTGTGTCATAGGGAATACCTATTATGTAAATTTCTTTGGAGAAAAAAGTTAGGAGTCCTAAAAGAGGGATCAAGTTAAGTTTCTCCTATAAATAAAAGGGTTTTCCCTTCATTGTAAGACACGTTTGGATATTATCCAAGAGGAATAAGATGTTTTCTCTCTTCATCTACTTTTTTCTTCTTATTACTTTATACTTTTATGACGCCTATTATATTTTTAGATTTTTCACAATATTTTTTTCATATTAAAAAAATAGTTTTATAAATAAAAATAACAATATGTTCATTAAAAAAAGAGTATTCTTGATTCAATTAGAAAACTAGTATTTTAGATTACACTATTAATAAATGTCATTTTTATTTAATTTTATATAATTAGTTTAAAGACATTTTAAATTTTTTTTTTCAAAGAATAAAAAGGACAAATAGCCAAAAGAAAAGAGATTTTAACTTTATTTTTTATGAGGGGGTGGCCAGCGGGTGTGACCCATTATAAAATACATTGAGTTCAGAATGTCATTTCCGATCAGATTTCATATATGGATTGTATTTTTTTGACTCTGAATGAGGCCAGAGCATCGAAATTAAGTTTGAGCAGATGCTGAAAAATAAAAGGCAGCCAATGACGTGGCCCAGCCATAGCATGCCACGTGGAGGCGGTTTATATTTAAAAGGATATATATATGTAAAGTGCAAATCTGGAAAACATTCCAGAAAACAAAACGCACACATACAGTTCAAGCGTAACACTAACGAAACGTGATTTCTCGCCCATTTCTTTATCCAATTATGGTGATTCAAAAGCCTAACTTGTATATTTTTCTAAGAGGAACACCGTGGGAGCTTCGTAAACTGATTTTGGCACGTCATTTGAGGTAAAAATTGACGTTTTTCTGCTGTGTATTGAATGTAATTTTTGGAACTTCGATATGCTATTTCTTATCCATTTTAAGTTGGATTTTGGTAAAATTTAGGTCTATTCTGTGAGGTTTTGCATGACACACATCATAATAATAATGGAATTAATTGATAGATTTCTATTTGGTGTGAAAATGATGTTTTAGCTGCGGTTTATGTTGTGATTTTTTGGAAAATTTCGAGTTGAGATATCTTGGTCGTTTTTTTATCATTGAGTGAAATTTGGGTCTAAACTGTACTACTTCACACAAAGTACGCCATGGCATATTTGAATTCTATTAATTTGACTGTATTTCAAAGAATTTGTCCGGGAAACAGTTGTACGTATATGTACTTTTTGATAAGAAGTGTCATTTATTTTTGGACTGTTTCTTATTGTTCTGAGATTCGTTTTGAGCTCAATTTTGGGATATAGACTCGGGGTGATGTAATAGTCATTTTACAGGAGTCGATTTGACATTTTAGGCATGGGCCCCACGTTCTCCGATTTAGTCACAATTGACATATTCTCCCTCGTTTCTTGAGATATTACAGCTAAAATAGCCATGTTTATGTTGTAATTCATATTTTTCTAGCTGAGCACACAACATTTGGAGGTGGTCAAATAGGGTAAAACTCGCGTGGACTGATCCAGAGCGTGTGGATCCGCCTTCCAAGTAAGCTAGACTTTCCTTACCTCTAGACTGAGCTGAAATACATGTATATTGGGAGTTTTTTGTGGTTGGAAGTCCTGAGTAAGATATATATATATGTTGTGAGGCTTATTGTTAGTTATATTTCCTGATATGCATTTTAACACTGTTGTCATGATTTGTTAACACATGTCTTCCTAGATTGTCATTATACTTAGAATATGGGGTAACTATAGTTATTTTAAGATACGTGTGGTTGTCCTAGATTGTACTAGATGTGATCACTATAGTAGCTAAGTTCAGGCACTGTAGAACTACCTACAATGAGGCCTAGTAAAGGATGAATATGGGCTTATTGCCCTGTGACAGGTACGTATTCTGGCTTAACTCTTATTTGTAGGAATATGTAGCCTAATGTTATTATGATGTGTTGGATGTGAGACTGTTTTTTCATTACGTTGTACTGTGGACTGACTCTGGTAGATATGGTTCCAATGGGTTGATTTGTTCTGTATACCTATGATACAGTCGTACTGTGGACTGATTTGGTATAGATATGACTCTATTAGAATTGATTGTTCTGGATACTTGTGATATACCTGTCGATTATTCTTGGGTCTAGGGCCATGTTAATCATTTTTTGATCTGGGACCCTGTTATTTATTCTCTGACTCCTTGTTCTCCTGGGACCTTAGCCTAGGATTAAGCCGGCACTGCCAAAGATACACTTTGCATAGAGCCACGTAGATACCTTGGTGATTGTCCACATTTATTCAAATACTTGTGATTGACTGGGACGTAGTGTATTTGGATTTGGACGGGCATGACCTTACATTAGTTTCTCAGATATATACTTACTGTACACAACTGTTAGTCTTTGTGCATTTGTTATCCTTATCTAAGGTGGGATTAGCTAGTATTATTTGAGAGATGGTGACATACAATTGTGTGGGTTGGATTGGGTGATTTATACATATTGTGAGTATTGTTGCCTACGTTCACTCTAGGCATGATATGACTTTGGAGTTTTGGATCCGGATAGCCTGGTTAAGTGAGTGAATGTTCGATACCTTAAGTCCTTGATGATGCTTCTCGTCGCTTTTCGAGCTCTGGTGGTCGTATCCAAGTGTTTGAGACCTAGGAGTCGCGCTCCATGGTCCGAGTCTGATGACCACAACTGGGATGCTGAGTGGCGGATGCTGATTATAAGGTTCGAGCACTAGTTGATTTTCCTTGGGTTTGCGGCCTAGTTGATGTTCCTTGGGTTCGAGGCCTACTTGATATTCCTTAGGTTTGAGGTCTAGTTGATTTTCCTTGGGTTCGAGGCCCAGTTGATTTTCTTTGAGTTCGAGGCCCTATTGATTATGTTAGGGGCATTCTTTCTCCCGCAGAGGATATGTTCCACCGTTATATATATTATTATACCATCTGGCCCTGGATGACTTCACTAATCGGAGGATAGGTCGGGAAGGGGGTTCGAGGCCTTGTTTGATATTATAGAGGTTCAAGGACCCTTGTGAGGCTAGTTACTGGATGAGTTGAGGACCCGATTTGTTACCTGTGGATCAACACACCTATACATGCCCTGATTATGCATGGGTGTACCCTCTGGGGTTATAGGGGCATCCAACCTTACACACTAAGGCCTTACACCCATGTACAACTAACCCCTGGATCATGTGATATTAGGAGTTGGGTTTCATGGTGATTTCATAAGTTTCGTGGTGATTCTATTAGCTAGATTGTGCATGGGTGTACCTTGTAGGCTTATGGGGGCCCAGTCGGTATATATGCATAGTTATTAGGGCCTTACACCCGCATACAACACTACGTCTTATTCCGGTAAAAGTTATGGTTTGGGTCTACTCGTGTTCCGTCAGTTAGTATCATTGCAGACCACTCGGGTTAGTTCGATTGGGGTTCGGTGATTCTTCAGACATGCTTACTCCTTGATCAAAGTTTTGGTTTGCTCTCAATTCTCTATATTTGATCCTTCTATGTTTACAGTACTTCACTCGGTCGGCCGATGATGCCTACTGGGTGCTTGTTATCTGTACTCGCCCCTACATTTTTGCATTTTCTCATGATGCAGGTCTAGGTACTAGGCGCAGTGCCTGATTTAAGGTTTTGCAAAAGATTCAGGAGACATTGGTGAGCATCGGCAACTCTAGATATTCTTCAGTCTCCTTCTATTTTAACGACCGTCTCTTGTATTCAGACACTGGCCTTGTATATGTAGTTTGGATTTATGTGTAGATTGCTATGCTGGTTATGTTTGTAGATATGTCTATCTTATTTTGATCTATAGTAGCTTTGTATAGGTGACTTACAGGTCCTAGGATAGGTTGTTGTTGGCTTATTTTATATGTATGTAGCTATTGTTATGCTTAGCTATTAGGACATGTGCCAAAAGTTTTGGGTTGGCTTGCCTGTAGTGGAATCTAACAGGCGCCTCATGACTTGAAAGGTCAGGTTATGACATATTAGAATTTCCCTCTTATGCGTATGGAATCATATCAAGTGATTCTAATATTGAATATAGGTATTAAGGGCTATTACATAGTAGGATAATAGATTTGAGATGAATAGAGGTCACAAAAATTCTTTAACACAAAGTTGAGATAAAACCTTCCTTACCGATTGAGTCTCGATATAAAATACTATGCAATTGGGTGATCCAATAAATTTCAAGATTTTTGAACTTATGTTAAGGTTTTTCTCTAAGTATTTTAAGTGTGTTTGATGTAGTTTGAGGTCATAAGGGACGCCCAAGGCCAAGACAAGTTTAAAATATTTCAACCGGCTAAGTTTCGGTGAGTTCATAGAAGGGTCAACTTCAAATGATTATATCTCTCATCATATGATGACTTAGGTAAGCCATAATATAGCAGATTGTAGATAATTAAACTAGCTTTCTAACACATCCAATTTCATATTAATCAGAGTTCGGAGTAAAACGTTATGACCATTTTACCGAAGCCTGCCGAATCTGTAAATTTTTGCAATCCGCCGATTTAGACTGACAAAATGCTCTGTAAAAGCTTGGATTCTATCAAAATGGGTAACCACCAAGGCCCCCATTTGGCGTACTACTGAATGGTTCAGCGATGTGACCCCTAGGCCGCCATTTTGGCCGCCAAAACTCGTCAAAAGGTCATTTTTTCAATTTTGATGATTATTTGACTTTCCCAAAAGGTTATTTTCAATATTTTACCCCTAATTAACTTCCCCAAGCCTATCGTATATCCTTATAATCTCTCATTAACGCATAAATCCCTAAAAAAGAATCAAAATCTTGTGTTCAAAGTTCTCCTAAAGAAGAGGCTAGGGTTCTTCTTCTTTAAGTGCAAATCAAAGGATTCTTCAAGAGATTTTTCTCTTCTAGGTATGTAATGCTAACCTAAAGTAGGAGATTGTTCTTTCATGTGCCCCATAAATTGAATTAGTTGAATTGTGAATGATTTAGCCTTCCATGAATGTTTTTTTGAGATTTGTTCCTAAAACTCTAGAATATTCTTACATGATATTAAAGGATTGATAATTCTCATGAGTTAATTTCTTGAATACATGAACTACATCATTTACTATATAAATCCCGACTATATTTTCTCTTAATTTGAATGTCTAGAAGCATGAATTGTGGAATCTATAAATGTGAATAGTGTTGAATATGAATGTAACCTTGATTGTGAAGGGATTGCAGCTCCATGAAGGTTTTCTTAAAACATATATTGTATGTGATATTGCATAACAAATATTTTTATGAACTTGTTTTTTGAACAAATAATTTGAACTCCTATTTTAAGTATATACCCTAGATATTATTTTATTTAAATTTGCATGAATGAACCTAGGGATTGAGTTTAGAGCCTAGAAAATATGATTGTGATTGTGATTGTGATTGGTGATGATGATGTTGATAGATCTTGATGGTTCCGAGAGTCTTCATAATTGAACTCAAATGACTGGTCTAAATTGATAGTCCCCTTAATGATTGTCTAAACCCCTCTTGAAAGATGTGATTGAAAATTGATTGGATGGTTGATAGGCTGAAAGACTTGATTATGATGGATTGATAAGAGTCCTTATGAGACTCATTGGGTGGATGGATTATTTTATGAGTACTGAGTCTTGGGAGGAGTATTGAGCACCGAATTGAGTGAGATTAAGTCCAACGCGAACTCAAAAATTATGATGCCAGCATAGGATGATTGATAGGGTTCATACCTCTGAAGTCCTTAAAGAGGCTTAATGGATTGTCAGTGTCCCTTACCCCGGTAAGGTATTGGACGGGTGGACAATGACATCACTTTGTTGTATCATCATCAGCTCATAGGTGGTGGTTGTCGGTTAGAAAAACTCCCAATAGGTCATGATAGTACTATTATTGAATTTGATTAGATTGAATATGATTGGTTTCTGTCTAAATCGTATTTTTTTTACTTGATTTATGATATTCTTATTGAGTTCCTTATCTTGAGTTGAGTTGAGTTGAGTCTTTTGAGTTGCGTTTCTGAAGTTGAGTTGAGTCTTTTGAGCAGACTTGACGTTTGAGTTGAGTATCTTTGATTATGTCCTTTCCTATTCAGCTATTTTAAATACTCATGTATTCCACGTACTTATGTCCATTTAGGCTTGCATCGTTTAATGATGTAGATACAGGTGATAGAGGTCTTCAACAAGTGCAATTGTTGAAGTCCTATTTTCTCCTTTCTAGGTCATGATGATCCCTCATTGCTTCTAGAGGCATTCCATTTATATCATTTATTATTTTTAGAGTATTTTTTTTCCTGGAGGTAGCCATGAACCTGTCATCGACACTATCTAGATGTTTAGAGATAACGGCTTCATAGATAATGATGGAATAGTGTTGATGTTTTCATTTTAAAGACTTGTACTTTTAAAACTATTTTCAAAATATTGAATTGATTTGGGTTGTCAGTTTTAAACCCTTATTTCATTGAGTCATCGATTGATGAGCCCACTAGATCGTTCTTTGTACATAAATAAAGTCTTCCACTGTTAATTAAATGAATACAATGAGGCCAAGTGATTCGCTTGGGAGCCATCAATGGTTTCTGAGTGTCGATTATGCCAAGGGTACCCTCCCGGGGCGTGACAATTTATCATGCAATTTCCACATGAACTGAAAGATACACGTGTATATACTACTCTCCACATAATATTACAATTCCACTAATTATAAATTATTTATATATTTTTTTTTCTAAACAACTCACAAATTTCCCTTGAGATTAGTCTATATAAACCATTCTACCTTTTCCTTCTATGTTCACTCATTTTTCTTTTCATAAAAAAAAATCTTTCTTCTCTGCTTACTCATTCTTCTCTTCCTAAGAGAAAATCTTGAGATTCGTACATACTGATCATTCTTTGCCTTCTTACAAATTTTCAAAGTATGATTTGTATGTTGTTGTTGTTGATTTGTATGTACAAATCATTTTTGCTTTCTTTGCCTTTTTCATTCTATTAATTTTTGGATTCGGAAATATAAGTGCTTCTTTCGTCAAAGCCTTCAATAAGTCTTCATCATGCACCATCAACTTCATAATAGCAGCTTTGGTAATAGTCGCAAAATGATGAAATTTATCATTAAGCTTCTAATTTAACATCAGAAATCCGTTGTCTGATCTGGAAGATGATACGATATCATTATCAGAATTATTGGTAATAACATTCTTACAATTTTGCTTCCGGAGAAATTTTTTGGTCTTTTGCTGCCGTATCATAAGCCCTAGCAACTTCCTTCATAGTATCAAAAGTTTCAAGCTAGGCATATCTTCTTTGGCTCGAATCTTTGTACTCGGTTGTGTAGTTCCCCATGGAAACTTCCCCACACCCTTATCATGCACTTCACTTGTGATAAAAAAGACCAAAATTTTTTAGAAACAACCTCTCTAACTTCAGAGGTAGTGATTAAGTTCGCGTATATTTTAACTTCTGATGCGTCATCATACAACTGATGCTTGGTCGTACAAATCAATTATTGTTTGGTAAAATGGAAACAAAAGTTTTGCACAAATGTCAAATGGCAAATCATTTATTGAGTTAAAAACTAGACTCGTAAATCTTTAATTTGATACGTAATGATCCATGTAACTTTTCATGCCCATTTAAAGTTGCTCCTTAGTCAAACTCATACGAAAAACTTGCATCATTATATTTGATTTCTATGTATTATTGTAATTGATATGTAAAAATAGTAGCTAAATATAACCGGTAAACATATCAATACAAAATTATTTCTCTCAACTAAATTTTGCATTTCTAAGAAATTTTTTAATTGTGGGTTTTTTGAATTCCGACTAAACTAAAATTTATTTATTACGTATGTAGGTATATAATTGACAAGTAATAGATTTCCTTGCTACATTGTCTCGATATTTTTTTAATGTGTCTTATTTTATTGAATCCTATAACTTTTACTTATTAAAAAAATTAAATAAGATATGGAGTTTTATTATAACAGTTAAGTACTAAAAGATATAATGAATATATCATTCCACGTATCAGAATAAAACATAACAATATTGCTCAAGTAAGAATGTGTTTGGTCTAAGAAAAGAAAGATAATTTTTGGTTTGTTTTGAAAAATAAGTTAATTAAATACTTATTTGTTAAATAAATTAAAAAATTATCACCCCAAAATATTTACATGTAGCCTAATGAATAATGAATTTGAAATGGAATTTATCTTTTTGTACTATTTTGTTTAAAAAAGTCAAATGTGTTTGGACCAAAAGAAGAAAGATACTTTTTTGGTTTATTTTGGAAAATAAGTTCATTAAATACTTATTACTTATTTTTTATTTGGAAAATAATTAAAAAAATATCACCCCCAAAATATTCACTTGTAGCTTAATGAATAAGTTAAAAAAATATCACCCCAAAATGTTTACATGTACCCTAATGAATAATGAACTTGGAATCAAATTCGTGATTTCTACTATTTTGTCTAGAAAAGTCATTGGTAAAATGTGTATGCACCATTTTTCACCGATCAAAATAAAACATAAAACTATTGCTTAATTATGGGTGTGTTTGGTATGGAAGAAAATGTTTTCCTGGAAAATGAATTAGGGAGTTAATTTCTAATTTATTTTCTCATGTTTAATTGGTGAGTGAAAAATATTTTTTGGAAAATATTCTTTAGAAAAAGACTTCTACTTTTAGCTAGAGAGTAGAGAAAAATTTGTAGGAAGTAATTTCTGACATGAATATTTTCATAATTTAAAATATTTTTTAAAAATAAATATTTAAATTCTTTTTTGGAGGGTCGGGTTGGGCAGCTGGGGCGTGGGGGTGTAAAAAAATTAAAAATTTCAAAATTTATTTTTTTTTTAAAAAATATGTAAGTCAACCAAACATGAAAAAATGAGAAAATATTTTCTGGAAAACATTTTCCTCCATACCAAACACATCCTAAGAGTTAACATATAGTCAAATGAAATTTATTTTGTACTATTCTGATTAAGACATGCATTTTATTTCTTTTCTATCCCTATTGAGATCAGGTGGCTATAAAATTCACTCTTCCTCTTCACTTTTCACTCACTGAGTCTTCTTCTTTATATATACAAAAAGAAAAAGTCTTTCTATATTTTAAATGGCAAAGATGAAAAATGGTGATGCAACAACTGTTGTACCCCCAAATGAGGTGCATTATGGGGAAGCGGGGGGGGGGGGGTTGAGGAGGCTGTCATCGAGTAGATATGGAGCAACGATTATAATTCCCTTTTATGTGTGGCTACGAAAATTTGACACACCAGAATAAGCTGCTAGGACTTATGAAATGACAGCTAGAAAGTATCACGACCCAAAAGCCAAAATCAATTTCCCGATCACAAATGAGGATAACCTCAAAATGCTAATCCTTTGAATGTTGGTGATGTTAATAATCCCAATAAGAGCAGCAACATCGAATCTTCTTTCAGATCCAGGGATGGATTGGTGATAAATCAGAATCCTCTATTAACTGATTTTCCAACGTTTAACTGAAACAATTTTATTCCTTTGCAGATAGTTTTTAAGGTATATTATTTGAAGATTCTGAGAGGTGAAGTGATATCTTGTAGTCCCAAGCCGGCCAATTTCAGAAAGAGATGACTAGGGATTTTAATAGCGGCAGCAGCAACAGCAACAGCAACGACAATGGCACTGAATGTGATGTTCATGATCAGCCACCAACCACTAACCAACTTGAACTCAATCTTGACCTCACTCTTGCCCTGCCAGGGACTATGTAAAATAGTGTTTCACATTTCTTAGGATAAATAGTTTACTTTTTCATTTTATATAAATTTGTGAATGAAAAAAAAAAGTTATAGGAATGTTTTCTCATATCTCCTGATGATACATGTTATATTGTACAATATATTAATTTAGAAACTTAATTTTTCTTTGCATCACTTTTCTGTCTTTTGTTTTTTCCTTTATAGCGATAGGATTCAGTTGAATGAATTTTTATTTGGTTACATCGTTTGATCGATAATGGAAAAAGATGAGAGAAAGCTTTAACATTTGTTCATCGATTTAAACCAATAAAGTTAAATCACGATCAAGATTAGATAGGACTAGTTAAGAAAATAAATTAAGTGTTTAATTTTTGATAAAAGAAAGTATATAGTATTTAATACTCAATTGACTTGCAGAAAATAAAGATATAGAAGTAATGTATGCATTAATATCTACAATGTCTTTGTCAATTTCTCCCTTCATTCCTTTTAAATTATCATATTATTTTTTTGAGAGTCAATTTGATTAACTTTTAAAGTTATATTAGATCAATTACATTAGTTCGATAATTTTAAAATAAAAAATTTTTATATGTAAAAAATATTTGAAAAGTATTATAAATTTATAATTTTTTCACATTCAATATGAAAAAAATTCATTTTATAATATTTATCGCAGTTCATAACATTTGAATCTAAAAAGAAACGGAGGATGGAGGAAGTGTAAGATTAAATTATAATACGTACTTGTATACACAATTATAGAATAGTTAATATTAAGATAAAAATATATTGGTGTAATTTGTTTCCTTTTATTTTTTCGCGGTGCCGGCAATGCAGAATTTTCGATTTTTCTAGTTAGAATGGATTGGTCGTGCGTATAGATAGGTTTCTGGATCTCGAGATTAGTTTAATTTCTATATCCATTTGAGAAAATAGATGAATAGGAAAAAGAAAGTATGTCTCTATGGATGTTACTTGATTTTCAAATCAACCCGATTTTCATGACCCAACGACCTCTGGATTAGAAATCACTGCTTATATACCCAGCCATAATTCACAAGAACATTCTGTAGTCTTAGTAAGAGGAGCTAAGACCGCTTAGGCCTTTTACTAATGCCCCCACACTGGCGGACCAAAGTAAAGAAGGCGGAGCGTGAATTGCAATTAGATTTCCTTTTGTGGACGAGTTTCTGGCAGAATGGAGGGTTTTCCTGCCCGGTTGTGGTCCGCCATTTCGTTTGCATTTTATTCAACGAGACCGGGGGGGGGGGGGTAGATAATTGTTTTCCTTAATTGTGTATCGATCAGGCAATTCCTATAAAACAGAGGTAGGATATATTATCCAACTTTTGGAGGCTGTAATTCATCTTCAGTTTCATCTAAACTAGCACACTTCTTTTTAATTATTTTATAAAATTTTAGATTTTTCAAAATAAAAACAAGTTGATTAATCTAGATTAGTCAGCAGAAGGGAGTTCACTCGAACCTAATCAGCAAAAAGTTATACTACTATATATATAATGTCACGCTCCATGAGGGTAACCCAGAACTATTGCTAGTCCCCAAACAAACACTCTATCTCATGACAGTCATTCAATCATTCAATTCAGCGAAAGACATTTAAAGTAATGGAAACATAAAGGTGGGTAACTCAATTTACTTCTAATTCAATTAATAAGGGCCAACAAGGTCAGTCTCAACATACATGACATAATAGTAGATTTAAGAAACGTAATTTAAGGAAAGAAAGACCTCAACATCAATGTCATCATCCTCTAATCTATGAAGCCTCTACCTCTACAGTCTAGAAAGGTACCATGACAAGCCATGAATACCCCAACTCAAATGAACTAACTCAAAAAATAAGAAAAATATGAAATTGTATTCTCTGAATGCAGGTGAGGGCTCACCAATCAATAGTAGGGAGAATGGACCTTCAACGGAGTGTCTGTTGAGGATCTCAAGTAATTGTCTTCGCATCATGAAAAGATGCAAGCCCAAATGAACGTCAGTACGTGGAATGTACGAGCATGTGAAATGGCTGAACGATACAATACAGATAGAATAATGTAGAATAACATTAACTCATGAGATACTCACTTAGAAGTAAAGTGTCTATCTAAAGCAAGAACAAAGAGTAGACAAATGACTCATCAATATCAATCTAAACTCATCTAGTCAACTCACCTCAAAGTACTATTAGTATAGGACCTATCTAGGAGTTTCTCTAACCGACAACTATTACCTATGAGCCGGTGATGATACAACGAAGCGACGTCGTTGCCACATCCATCAAGTAACTTGCCGGGGCAAAGGACATCATATTAGTGGATCCAAAGTAAAGAACATCAAGTCCTCTTTTGGGACAAAGGAAACATCCGATTTTACGATTCAATCTTCTCCTACGCTGGCCATGTAGTTATTGAGTTTGAGTTGCCATTTACTCTTACTAAATTCGGTGCTCAATACTCCTCTGAAGACTCAACATGCTCATAAGACATCAATCATCAGGATTACTCTTCTAGCTAGTCTCATTGGACATTGTCAACTCAATTCATTACATCAACCATCATCTCTTGGATTAGGATCATTATTTTAAGATTAATTTCATACTCTTTAAGACTCAAGGGACATCAATTTCATCAACATTATCATCAATACTCTCATTTTGGTTTCCTAATTTAGGTGGTGTGTATTACTGAGCAATTTGTCTGTCTTTTGATTGTTGTATAGGTTACAACACATTACTGCATTATTTCAATAACTAATTTCAGACTCAACAGTGATATTGAATCATTACCATGTATATCTTGAGCAACATTATTTTAGCATCCAACATTGAATAGTTTAGTAATATTGAATGTGTCTTACACTGTTCTTACTTTTGGCATCTATATAGGTTCTTTTATCTTATAGGCCTAAAGCTTTCTTGCCACTTTTTGAAGGAGATAATTATCTTGAATGTTGTGAATGACTAATTTTTGTTCAATGTGTGTGCTATTGCATGGTTTTTGTTCAATGTGTTATTGCATGGTTTTCCTTCTTCATGTGGAATTACTAATTTAGGTGCTTTCTTTACTACACTAGAATAAGATTCAAATTTGGTTTCTCTCCTAGAGTTGTGCTCTTCCTAAGCTTGAATCGCAATCCTGAATTTTGAAAATCTTAAACCTGAATCTTAAATTCTAAACCTTCAACTTGAACCCTAAATGCTAAATCTTGAACCTTGAAACCCTAAACCTTAAAACCTAAATCTTAAATGCTCTACTGATTTTCTTTTGTTGCTCCTTTTGTTATTATAGCCTTCTGCAATTGACCACGAGTTCTCCAGTCTCTTGAACTTTTCTATTTTTACAAAGTATAGTGTATTTTTTTTGGTTATGGTAAAATTCTGAAATTATTATCGTATTAGAGGTGAGAAGCATGTTAACAGTTGTCCATGTATTCATTACGAAAATAATCAATTTTTTGAGAATAATTAGGGAAATAATCAATTAGGACTATGCTTATGAAGTTATCTCTAAATTCTTAATTGTTTGTATTAATTTTTTAACCTATTTTATTATTATTATTATTATTATTATTGTTATTAATAATAATAATAATTCTTCTTCCCTCTATAGATTTGTTACTAATTTAGAGTGATTATAACAAGGAACTCATATATTTCCACGTATAATTCTAACTATCCGTATGGATGGAGGATTCATTACATCTGCTGTACCTATTCCTCGTCAATCTCTTTGCTGCATCTCATCTCAACCGTTAAATATCTCTTATCCCTAGTCAATCTGAGTTGTCCAATCCTTTAAAAAACTCAATAAATTATGGCCTCATCTTCTATTTCATGCTTACCTTCTCCTGCTGTAGACAACTTACTCCTTTCCCCTGCTGCCAGCCAGCTTACTCCTTCCCCCAGATCTTTCCATGGAGTTTATGTTCTTCAGCTTTCATCTTCAGATCTATGTAGATCATCCTTTGATCTACCATTTGATCATGGATTTGCGGTATTTCTGTTATGGCTCAGCTTACTCCTTCCCCCTGTAGTTTATATTCTTCAACTTTCATCTTCAGATATGTGTATATCGTCCTTCGATCTACCATTTTGAACACGGATTTTCGGTGTTTCTATTATGGCTCGGCTTACTCCTTTCCCCTGCTGCCAATCAACTTACTCCTTCCCCCAGATCTCTTCCACATAGTTGATGCTCTTCAACTTTTATCTTCAGATTTGTGTAGATAGTTTTTCGATCTACCGTTCTGAACATGAATTTGCAGTGTTTCTATTATGGCTCCGTTACTCATTCCCCCTGCTACCAGCTAATTTGCTCCTTCCCTCCAGATATCTTCTATGTAGTTTATGTTCTTCAACTTTCATCTTCAAATCTATGTAGATTGTTCTTCGATCTACTATTTGAACTTGGATTTACGGTGTTTTTGTTATGGATCAACTTACTCCTTCCTCCTATTGCTAGTCAATTTACTCCTTTCCCCAGATCTTTCCATGTAGTTTATGTTCTTAAGTTTTCATCTTCAGATCTGTGTAGATCGTTGTTCGATCTACCGTTTGAACATGGACGTGTGATGTTTCTATTATGGCTCGACGATTGACCATCTGAATGGTGTGATGGTTCGATATTCATCGATTGTAGCAACCGGTTTAGGAAGAGATGGTATATTTGATGCTTTCATTCTAGTTTGGGGGAGATGAACTTCAAATCTGTGGAGGTAGGTATGGTTTCAACATCTAAGGCGTTCACTTAAGGAGGATTCAACTGAGCTGTGTCAGTTAGCTAAATATGTTTCTTGTGTTCTGTTTGCTTGCAAAAGATGAATTAATCGTTTATGTGCGTTGAAGAGATGCTAATTCATTTTTAATGTCGCAGATCTGAACGGAGATTGAGGGGTTGTTCATCGCTGTCTTGGATTGAAACGTTTGGATCGAGTATCATTGATTGAGGTTGAAAGCCTCCTGCGTGATGGTGTATCTATAATTTTGATAGCTTTATTAAATGTTTATAATTATTTGAATGATTCATATATGTATATGTGTGAAAAAAAAGTGAGCTATGTTAGTATGTCTTTGCCATGTTGGGTGCGCTCGCATGGCAGGTCAAAGTATGAGGTATGTGTGAAAAAATGTGAGCTAATATAGCCAACCTTTTTCCATGTTGGGTGCGCTCGCATGGCAGGTTATAAGTACCTAATAAAAAAATTATTTTTGGTGTCGGAGAGGAGAGGCACAGGGTTTTGCCCGGTTCTCCTCTCCTATGTCTTGTGTCCTTTTTATTTTTTATTTTTTTTATTTTTTAATTTTTATGCTCTTCCCCTGCTCTTGCATCCAATTAAATATGCATTGATGCAGTGCATAACATGGGGATAGACAAATCAAAGCTTCTACAAGATTATTTTAGAGGTATACGCAAAATTTACTTACGCATTTATCGTAAACAGAATTAGTTTCGTTAATTATCGCTTACACACTAACTAATATTCATAATATTTGTGACCAATAGTTTTAAAATTATTTATACAAACTGAATTGCTCTAAAAGCTGACTTAAAACTCAAATAATATATGTACCTTTTCATGGAATTATATTTATATGGAGTGAGTAGTTCCCAACAGATGTATGTTTTGTATTTTTAATTACAGAACTTTTGGGAAAATTATTGGAAATGCATAAACTAATTAGCAACACTCGGACCAGTCTGGTTTCTTGATCTGTAAGCTTCAAGATAATAATTGATTAGTTGTTAACATATAGAGTCTTTCAAGTATTAATTGGTGATCTAAGTTTATGATTGAGAAATATTCTGTAATTCAAACAAAGTGTCTTAACACAAGAAGTTGCTGCAGTAGAACAATCTAAAGTAGACATTGCAAAAGCTGCAATTAATTAGTATTGATGCTGGCTGAAGCATGTTTACCTTGTAAGCTTTCTAATATAGCATCTAATAATGCGTACTATTAAATATGTGCACTCTTTTTTCTTTACTAGAATTTTTTCCTACATGATTTTGTCTAATAAGGTTTTTAAATGAGGCACATAATATTATAATATAAATTTGAATAATAAAGGGTTTCTTCCATTGTAATATACATTTGAATATTATTCAATAAGAGTAAAAAATTTTTTCTCTTCTTCTCCCTACTTTCTTCTACTTTATATTTTTATAACAACATATTACTTTTTAGCTAATATTTTAATTCTAATATTCCATGGTACATGTCTAAGACTAATTGAAGAACATTTGGTACAATTTATATTAACTTTTATATAGAATAAATAAATTGTGAAGTTCTTTTTATTTCTTTAAATTCCATGCTCATTTAAATCAGGTCATTCTTTACATAGAATGGAGTGAGTACTTCCCAACAGATGTATATTCTATATTTTTAATTATTGAACTTTTGGGAAATAATTATACTTGGAAATGCATGAACTAATCAGTGGCAGTCAGATCAGTCAGATTTCATGATCTGTTAGCTTTCAAATAATAATTGATTAGCCATTACAATATCTAGTCTTTCAAGTATTAATTGGTGGTCCAACTTTATGATTGAGAAATTCAAACAGAAGTGTCTTCTTACAAGAAGTTGCTATTGGAAAACAGTCATAGAGGAGACATTGCAAAAGCTTCAATTAATTAGCATTGATGCTGGCTAAATCTTTCCCTTGTGCTTGATGAGTGTTGCTTGTTCTACCTTATCTGTATGAAGCTTTATTGCCACTGAGGCTGTCCAAAAACATTTGAGCTTCTGCTGTTGTTAAACCCCATAAATATTTAATTGAGGTAAATTGTCACGTTGGAAAAAAAATTTTCATAAATATTGTGTAAGTGCACTTAAGCTCATTATGGTGCATAAATATAGGAGTGGAGTGTTTTGG
>JAABOM020023384.1:0-18193 GCA_011800125.2 Solanum clarkiae
ACCTGCACTTTTGACTCCACAGAACGTGAAGCCTTGCATTCTTCGTACAAGTGTCTGTGAAAAGATCCTTTTGAACATCGATCTGACATTTAGAAATAATTAGTAAAAAATATACAGATCTTACCACTACCTCATAGAGATGGAGAGGTTGTTTCCGAAAGACCCTTATCTTAAATATATCCTCCCCAAAGGTAGAAATACTAGATATGAAACCAAATGATTAGAATGGAAAGAAAATTATAATTAGCAGAGAAAATAAAAATAACAAATGAATGATGGACAATAACAACACAATAGATAAAGACACGACTATCTTTACTAACCTCCTATAACATAAAGCAGACACTATCTTATCCTTACTAGCTGTCTAACCTTCACCCTAATACGTGACCTCCACTCCTTTTTATCTAAGATCATGTCCTTGGTGATATGAAATTGTGGCATATCTTATCTCATCACCTCTCTCAATACTTTTTTGATCTACTTCTACCCTTCCGCGTAACCCTTACATCCAACCTCTTTCACCTCTTAAAAGGAGCATCAACACTTCTTCTCTACACATATCCAGATTATTGCAGTCTTGTTTCTCTCATTTTTTTCTATCACATAGGCTACTCCTAACTTCTCTCGAATGATCTCATTCCTAATCTAATACCCCCTAGTATGTCCACACATCCAACTCAATATCCTCATCTCCGCAACCTGCATCTTTTGAACATGTGAGTTTTTGATTGTCCAACACTTGACCAATTTAGCAAAACTGATCTAACTACCATTCTATAAAATTTACCTTTACGTTTAGGTGGTATCTTCTTATTACACAATACTCTAGAGGCAAGCCTTAATTTCATCCACACCGCCCTAATACGATGTGTGGCACCATCTCGATATCATTACTACTCTAGATGATGGACCCAAGACATTTAAAGTTATATCTCTTGGAAATAGATTGAGTGACAAACCTTATTTTAATATCTGTTTCATCCCTCGCAACTTTGAATTTGCACTCTAGGTATTTTATTTTGGTCCTACTCTGTTTGAACCCTTTGAATTCTAAAGTATGTCTCCAAGCCTCTAACCCATCATTAACTTTATCTCGAGTCTCATCAACTAGTATTATGTCATACAAAAAGAGCATACACCATGGAACCTCCTCTTGAATAGACTGTGACAGCTGATCCATTACTAAGACAAAAAGAAAAGGACTCAACACTGATTCTTGATGAAGTCACATCTCAACAGGAAATACTCTGAGTCTCCTTCCACCATTCTTACTCGAGTTTTGATTTTTTCATACATGTCCTTTATCACCCTAATATACACTATTGGAACACCTTTCACCTTTAGACATCTCCATAGGACATCCCTCAAAACTTTATCATATGCCTTCTCAATATCAATGAACACCATATGAAGACCCCTTTTTTTCTTTCCCATATATTTCCCCATTAGTCTCTGGACAAGATGACTTACTTCGGTAGTCGATCGCCCCGACATGAATCTAAACTGACTTTCAGATATTGACACTCTTTTTCTCACCTGCATCTCCATCACTCTCTCCCAGATCTTCATAGTGCGGCTTAGCAACTTAATACCCTTATAATTGTTACAGTTTTAGATATCATCTTTGTTCTTGTATAATGGAACCATTGTACTCCTCCTCTATTCATTAGGCATCTCAGCAGTCATCAGAATAGCATTAAATAACCTAGTCAACCACTCTATACTATCCTTGATCGTGCCTTTTTAAAATTAACCGGAATCTCATCGGGTCTGATCGCTCTCCCTTTGTTCATCCTACTAATAGCACGTCTAACCTCCTTAGCTCTGAAATGCCTACAGTAACCAAAATCTTGATGATTATCGGAATGTGCCAAATCACCCCGCTCAATATCACTATCCCTTTTTTATATAAAAGTTTATGAAAGTAAGTTTGCCACCTTTGCTCAATGGAAGTATCATCCACTAATACCTCACCCTCCTCGTCCTTGATGCACTTCACTTGGTCCGAGTCATGAGCTTCTCTATCTCTCTCTCTCTCTCTCTCTCTCTCTCTCTCTCTCTCTCTTGCGAGCCTATACAATATCTTATCCCTGCCTTTTTCACCTAGCTCAACATAGAAGTGTTCAAATGCTGATGTCTTGCCACTCGCTACAACCTTCTTTGCTTCTGTTTTCGCCATTTTAGATATCCTTAAGCTTTCATTTTTCATCCTCATCCTACACTCCAACCAAACCCAATAGCGAAAAATAAAAGAACAAATAATTCATAGAGTCAAATAATTATTCTTTAACCCTTCAAATTGGAACTGCACAGAGAAACTAAAATCACTTTTATACATTTCCTTCATTCTTCAAACAAAAGCTATTACATTGCTAGGAAAGTTTCTGTCACGACCCAAACCTAAGGCTTAGGCGTGACACGGCGCAAGGGGAACATAAAGGGAACCCAAGCAAGTCTCTTAAAACATCATTACACATCCTTGGTCGCGGAAGCAATGAATCAAGCATCAAGAGAAAGTGGGGAAACAGGGGCTAAGGGAAAACACTTCTATATAATCATGATCAAGATACAAGAGTCAAGCGCATATCATAGATACATAACATATCCAAACACCTCTAATATATAGATAAGAGCGAGGGCCAAGACAAAGTAACCGGGATCACCCTTATAGTCAAAATAGAAAATAAAGAAAAATGTCTCAATACATAATAGGAGCAACATAGACAAGGTCCCCGAAATGGAGGACTCACCCACTAGTTTGAGTATGTCGAACTAGCCAGGTGGAGGAGGAGGATGATCAACTTAGGAAACGGTTCCTATATGGTGACATCATATAGGCATAGAGTATGCGTTAGTACATTTGAATGTACTAAGTATGTAGGATGCAATGCAAACAAGAATTAAGCATCATAATCAAAATGCATAGCAATAGGCTATAGACATCATATAATAATATGGCATGTATGATCAAACCTAAGGTAAAACATGCTTAAGTAACTCATGCTCATACAGGATATCATATGTGTAGAAGAGACCAAGCTAGATTTCCAAAGTATAACCCTTTGGTAGGTTAGTGATGATGCCGCCCCATCACTTAGGTGGTAAAGTACTAACCTCTCACTAGGTTGGTGATAATGTGGCCCCATCACCAAGGTGGAGAAATATAAACTCTTCCCTAGGTTGATGAGTACAAACTCCCATCTAGGTTAGTGATGATACCGTCTCATCACTAGGTGGAGAAGTACAAACCCTTCCCCAGGTTGATGAATACAATCCCCCATCTAGGTTATCCGAGTTCTTAGTCCCTCCGGATTGGGCATGATCTAATGCAACACTTTATATAGAATTTATCATATACATAAGCTCATTTCATCATCATATAATCAATCATATCATATCTCATGTTTTGGATCTTCAACTCCTCAAGAAACCACATCCGGACATTTTATCAAACACTTAGAAGGTGTGTAAAGATAGTATAAAATCATGAAATATAGAGATGAAATCATGCAAGAAAATCCATTGTAAAACCATCAATCAACACCTTGAAACACCCTCAAGCAATATACATCAAAACTCCTTCTCAAATATTACAGTAGATCAAAAATTCATAGCTCAAAATATGGCAAAACAGTCACAAATTTACATAGCTTTAACATAGTGTGCAGTGAATTTCATAATAATCAAGAACCATTTGTAAATCAACTTTAAATCATGCAATTTGAGTAAAAGAAGGCTTGAGTATCATAGTTGAAAGGAACCCAAGAAAGAAACCCATATACCTTAGCTTAGAGATGAACTTGGTGAAGATTGGAGATGGAGACTTGAAGCTTGAAGAAGAATCTTGAAGGAAAACCTTAGCTTAGGATGAGGGTTTGGGACTTGAGTTTGGGGAATGAATATATGACGAAGTGTTTGAGTGAGTATTGAGAAATGTTTAAGATGATATGAGGGTGAATTTTGGCTAATATAGATAAAAACACGTTTGGGAACACTTAGGCCCAAGACTTAGAAGTCTTGGACTGAAATAAAAAACAACAAGCCACTTTTTACACAGTGACGCGTCAGAAGTGATACGGATTTGCCACTGGAAATTGCATTCTTGGAATTTCATAATTGCTAATATTTCGCTCTTAAATCGAGGTTAGATCCTTTATCATTTAATTTTGCCCCCCTAAATAAAAATATGAAGTCGAATTTTTGAAATAGAAAATGAATTTTGAGATATATGAAATTTAAAATTTTGGGCATTCCGAGACACGTTTTCGGGCACTTATTAGGGTCATTTCAGTTTAAAATCATACAAATATTCTAGCAAGACTTAAATTTGTTCCTACAATTAATATCTATTACATTTATCAATTGTCCATTTTTTATGACTTCCATTGGTTTCTCTACATTTTGATGGAAGAAATATGATGAGAATGCAAGCTGCATACAATTTTGAAGGGAAGATCAACATCTAATTTTATATAAAGATGTATATATTTGATAGATTCATTCAAATTCATTATTATATCATATCATCATATCATATATTTGAAATAATCCCAAAAAGTGCTCGAAAATGTGCCTAGAAAGTGTTTGTAATCATAATTTTTATATATCTCAAAATTCGTGCATGATATCAAAAATTTGACTTTATATTCTTGATCAAGGGGAAAATTTGAGTGGAAAATGGGTTTAACCCCGATTTTAGAGCAACCGAATCAAAATTTTAATTTTTCAAGATACAAATTCAAGAGAGCATTCCGTGCCCCTGGTGCAACACTGCCAGGGTGCGGAGATGCCTATTTTTTGACTGTGTTTGTTTGCTCGATCCAAAACTTTTGGGTCTTGGGCCTAAGTCTTCCCATGCGTGAAAATACTCATACTTAGCCATATTTCACCTTCATATCATACAAGACATTTCCTAGTACTCTCTCAAACACTTAGATAAATTTTTCACCCCAAAATTCAAGTCCCAAAACTCATCCGGATCTTAATAATTTCACTCAAGCTTCAAGTCTCCATTTCCAATCTTCATCAAGGAATTCTCCAAAGCTAAGATATGTGGGTTTCAACCATTGGGTATTTTCACCCATGGTGTCCAAACTTTCTTTTTACCTGAATTACATGTTTCTAAGTTGATTTTACTTATGGGTCTTCACTTATGAATTTGACTATGAACTATGTTGGGATTTTATAAAAGTGTGACTGTTTATACATGTTTTGAGTTATGAATCTTAGATATATCTTGAGATCTGATGAAAGGCTTTGATGTATATTGCATGAGGGTATTACCAAGTGTTAGTGGGTGAATTTATATTGAGTTTACTCGCATAATTTCACTCTTGAATTGCATGATTTTAAACTAGCATTGCACACCTACCAAGTGCTTGATAAAATGTCCTGTTGATATATCTTGAGTTGTTGAAGGCCTAATGCTTGGCATATGAGTTAAGTGACTTTATGATGATGAAAAAGTGATTTTTATGTGTTGATTTCATGAGACGTATCTATTATGTTGTGATTTTACCATAGCTAATTGAGGGGTGATGCCTCAATCACCTTGGATGGGGGTGGTAATCCATCAACTAATTGAGGGGTTAGTACCTCAATTGCCTCGGATGGGGGTGGTAAGCTATCGACCAATTGAGGGGTTGGTGCCTCAATCACTTTCAGTGGAGGGTGGTCATGTCCGTCAACAAATTGAGGGGTTGGTACCTCAATCGCCTCAAATGGGGGTGGTAAGACATCAACCATTTGAGGGGTTGGTACCTCAATCAATTGAGGGTTTGGTACTTCAATCACTTTTAAGGGGTGGTCTACCTTATATTTCAAGTACTTAGTTATTTGGTTTATTATGATGGTCTATTGCTACACATGTAATATGTTCTATATACAAGCATGTTTACTTCAAGTATCATTGATGCATGCCATATCGTTATATGTTTATCAATGATCTAATTATGTATTTTGACTATGTTGCCTATCTATTATTGCATTGTATCCTACATACTTAGTATATTCAAATGTACTAACGCATACTCTATGCTTACATGATATTACCATGTAGGAACCGGAGCCCTACTTGATCATCCTCCTCCTCTACGTGGCTAGTGCGATATCTCTCAAAGCAAGTTGGTGAGTCTTCAACTTCGAAGACATACTTCTCTTAATTTGTGCTAGATATAGACTCTCTTTTTTTTTATGGTATGCTTTGAATATAAGGATGAGCCCGGTTGCTTGTGTTTGCCCCCACTAAGTTCTATGTTTAGATGTGTTGTTGGACAAGTTATGTAATGTTGCTATAAGCGTTGACTCTCTTGACTCTTGATGTTTGTGATATCAAAGATGCCCCTTAGCCCCGTATCCCCTCTTTACTATCTCTTATTGTTGTTTTATTATTTTCGCAACCAAAGATGTGTAATGATATGTAAAAGGCTTGATTGGGGTCCTTTCAGGTTCCCCATTCGCCGTATCATGTCTAGGCCCTAGACTTGGGTCGTGACAATATTACTAAAAGCAGGAAGACCATAATCTCAAAGTTGGATTACAATTTTATCCCTATATTTAATTTAAAATATAATTAATTATTTAAATGAATAGTAAAATTAATTAAAGCACTACTTTATTCACATAAATGTAGAATCGGTTATGACATTATTAAAAAAAATAATTTTCAGTTATAAATTTTCATAAATTTTGTATTCAGAAGCACAATTAGTTTCGTTCTTTCTATCTTCCACAGTAGTAATTTTTTTTATATTTTCAATTAAATTCTATGTGGTTATCTAATCACTCTATAAGATCTGTATCATATTTCTATCAAAACTATCAAAAGTTATTTTCTTTCCTAAAAAATTGATTCTTTTTGCACTTGGGGCACTTCTCCGCAACTTTCCAGGTTAATTTACTTCTTTCTCAATTTCTTCTCTTATGACGTTGTATATTAATAAAATAGTGTATTTTCGATTATCAATGACTGATTCATATTTTAGTCAAATTCAGGAATGAAATGTGTATGAGATAATGTGTATATATTGATATACTAATTTTCTTATGAAAGCTCGAATTATCTATCTATACTATATTAAAAGCGTGAAGGTCCTTAGAAATGTTGTTTGAACTCTTTGCCTTTCATTAGAATAATTTGCTTTAGACAAAATCGTCTTTTGACTATTTTTTTATTTTATTATTTTATCTTTTATTTATTAGTTTCAAGATTCACTTTTGAATTAGAATTTCTTTAAATTTAAAATTTACACTTGATTTAGGACTACTTTACATAAATAATATCTAGGCTATGAAGGAAAAACTAAAAATATTATTATTTTTCTAATATTTAGGACTTTGAAATTAACTAAAAAAATTTATTATAAATATTTTTTTAGTAAAAGTATGTAATATAATATTTTTAAAAAGAAAAAAGAGTAATTATATTACGTTGAAACATTAAACTACTCCTTTTATATTAAGGAGTCTCTTAAAGTTATTTTTTTAATCAATTAATCATTTGACTCCTAACTATTCAACTCCAAATTATTACTTTACGTATTCATAAACTATTAATATATCTCTATATTATAAGTTCTTGGATTAATTTTCTCATCTTTGCGCATTCATAATAGATTAAATTATTACATCAAATTAATAATATTTATTTAATTTTATTTATATGAATATTATATTTATTTTAATGACAAGTACTAATTACAAAGAATTTTTAGATTGATACGACATATACGTGTAAAACACATATACTAAATTAGTAAGAGACGTTTTCCCAAACTAGTTAGCATAAGTAGGTGATTGTGTGTCAATGCACGGGAAACTTAAGTCCATGTGCTAAATCTTTTTTCACATCCAGGCCAAAAGTAAACTTGGCATTATATGTTCTAACTTCCATCTCAGTTACTCCTCAGTCAACTATTGATACTCTCTATATCTCGTCGTATGTTCTAACCTCCGTCTCTTCATATGCTCTATTATAAGAGAGGCAAATAGGCGGGTTGGATCAAACTTGAGAAGACTATAATGGGTTAAGACATCAAAAGGGTCAAAACTCAACCCAATCAAAATTTGCTTAGGTCAAAATAGGTTGGGTTAAAACGGGTTGAATAATCAGTTATAGAGCGGGTCAAGATTCAACCCGATCCAATTTTACTAAGTTTAACTTATTTTATTTGTTCTTTTTTAATATTTTAATATTTAATTAAATTATATTTTTCTGTATTATGACTACACAAAACATATCAAATTGAAAAAAGTGTTTTTGAAAATATTTTAACAAGATCTCTGTCAAGTTAATTCGAGTTGCATATCAACGCAATTTTAAATGGGTTGAAATCGATTGGATTGAGATAGTTTGAGTTACTAATAAGTTCCCATACTTCAACAAATTGGACGAATTGGACTAATTAATTTTGCCACCGCAGCTCTAATATTTAAGTTCTTTGAATTCAAAAGGGTATAACTGTTACAAGTATTTCCTAATTCATTGATTAAGAAGAAAGGTACTACTGCATGCAGCTCAATGATAATGGGAAACGAATGCTTATAAATGATCTTCAAATTTATTAGTGTAACATTTTTTGGTGATAAGTAGGACCTTTTCTCCTATGCTTTTAGGATAATATTTATTGTTTTCCGTACCACACGTACTTTTCATGAAAAATATTTAATTTCTTTTGTACCAAATAAGATTTTAATGTGTTTTCATTTGAAAATATGAATTGGTTAATTTCTAGAAGTTTCAAAAATATGTCTTTTGAAAATATAATTAGTAGTTTTTTAAGAATGATATACTACCCAACAAAATATATTACATCTATATACTCATATTACTAAGTTACATTACGTACGTAATTAAGTTTTTTCCAACAATATTTATACACATGATATGCAATATTATACATTTTCTGTTATAGAAAATTATATAAGAGGTACTTTTTTTTAATTTACTAATAATCAAGATAATGTCTAGGTGATGTTGTACTAGCAAAAACAGGTCTCAATAAAATACAACTTTGCTGCTACGTAGTGATATCATCATCCAAAAATCCAGAAGGTCATGCACAAAAGCTCAAGTTTAAAAAATTGGCTTTGTCGATTTTATTTTTTCTGAAACAAAATATTTTCCACTTGTTCTAATATAATTAGACCTCTAGCTTTTCCAAGGAGTTGTTGAAAGGATACCATCCATTTTCCCCTACTCTTATCTGATGTACAACATATAACATAAGCTAGATTTAATCAAATTATATTAGAAATGTATTTAGTAAATTAAATCTTAGCCATTAGAGTAACTTATGCCATCTAACAATTTTGATCGTTGCTTGATGTTAACTTTTCAAAAATATCTGCTACGTAATTTTTTTTCTCCATCATCTGTAACAGCGTGATTTTCATTTCAGTCAATGTTGTTATCCACAATCTGCTTTAACTTCAAATTGGAAGTTCTCTTCTTTGTTATCCTATTGGTTATTGATGAGTTTCTAGTTTATCAACTTATTAGACTCTTACTAATTAATTATTGCTACTCCCTCTGATTTCTTTTACATGTTATCTTTTGGATGATACTTGCGTTAAGGAAAAAAATGTGTGTTTACCGTTTTACCTATATTTAATAGTAATTGTCTTTTTAGTTCTTTTAGTTGATCAAAGACTATATATTTTCAAATTCATCAATTATCAAGGGAAAAATAAGAAGAGTGTAATTTATGCATTGATATTGTGAAATGACATATATCAAAGACTATAAAGTTATAGTAAAGACGACATATAAAAAGAAACGAAGGGAGTAACTTTTAATGCTAATTAGGGAAATTCTAGGCCCTAGTTCTCTAGCTTACATGCATTTCTTGCAAAAATAAAACTTAAAGAATTTGGAGCTAAAATTCATTGAAACACATCAACGATAAAACAGGCGTCCAACAGGAGGGAATTTGGTGTTTTACTGACTTAATGTTGGCTAGACTGGAAAACAGACAGTCTGAAGCACCGACACTGTACAATCGCAAATCGACGTCCCTCAATCCAAGCATAGTCCGACTGAAAAGAAGCACAAGTGGTATAGAGAAGCTCAAGAGAAAAAATGTATTTCACACCGAAACGTGGAATCTTTTAAGGTTTCAAGGAAAATATTAAAACTTGAATAATTATGTACCTTTATTTTCTTCTCAAATGGGAATAGCTAGAGCGACTTCCATTATTGAAAGTAGAGATAAAAATAAGCTCAGAGAGTTCTTACTTGTTAGAGAAGAAACTCATATAGTGTATATCTTCAAGGTTGGAATTCAACTTTGGTCACTGTTGTCACGATCCAAGCCTAGGGCCTACACGTTACAGGTGAATGAGAAACCCGAAGGAACCCCAAATAAGCCTCTTAGCATATCATCACACATCCTTGGTCACAGAAGCAAGTAAAATAACAACAAGAGATAGTAAATAGGAATAGCCGGGGCTAAGAGACATCTTTCATATCTTAATCAATAAGAGTCAAGAGAGAATCAAAGCTCATAGAATAGATACATAACATGCCCAAAAACACCTCTACTACATAGATAAGAGCGAGGGCCAAGACAACCAATCAGGCTCACACTCATAGTCAAAGTATGCAATAAAGAAAGAGAGTCTTTAATACATGGCATAAAAACATAGACGTTGTCCTCGGAATGGAGGACTCACCATCTAGCTTGAATAAATACCACTAGCTACATGGAGAAGGAGGATGACCAAACGGTGCTCCGGTTCCTACATGGTAATATCATGTAGGCATAGAGTATGCGTTAGTACGTTTGAATGTACTAAGTATGTAGGATGCGATGCAACAGTAGATAGACAACATAGGCAAAATGCATAATCATAAGCAATGGATAACATACTAACAATATGACATGTATGAATGATGCTTGAAGTAAAACATGCTTATATAGAACATATTACGTAGGTAAGAAGAGACCATCATCATAGACCAAAAAACTAGTACTCGGAATCCAAGGCTTAGCACCCTATTGGTAGTGGTCGAGATATCAACCCCTCAACATGGTTAATGGACATCACACCCTCCATCATAGTGGTCAAGGTATCAAGCCCTCAACAAGGTTAATGGACATCACACCCTCCATCGTAGCGGTCAAGGTATCAACCCCTCAACAAGGTTAATAGACATTAGCACACCCTCTATCAAAGTAGTCAAGGTATTAATCCCTCAACAAGGTTAATGGACATCACACCTTCCATCAAAGTAGTCAATGTATCGACCCCTCAACAAGGTTAATGCACATCACACCCTCTATCATAGTGGCCACGGTATCAACCCCTCAACATGGTTAATGGATATCACACCCTCCATCAAAGTGGTCAAGGTATCAACCCCTCTACAAGGTTATGGTCAACATACAACACTATAGAAGCTTATCATGAAATTTACACATGTACAGCATGCTTTCATCCTCATAGAGTCATACATCTCATTTGCTAAACATTAGGCCTTCAACAACTCAAGATCATAATCTGAACATTTTATCAAACACTTGGTGGGTGTGTAATGTTAGTGTAAAACCATGCAATTCAAGAGCGAAATCATGCTAGAAAATTCAATGTAAAACTATCAATCAATACTTGGTAACACCCTCAAGCAATATACATTAAAACCCTTTATCAAATCTCATAATAGACCTTAGATTCATAACTCAAAACATGCTAAAAAAATCATAATTTCATGAAACTCCAACATAGTGTATAGTGAAATTCATAATAAGTAAGACCCATGAGTAAATCAACTCTAAATCATGCATGTTTTAGTTAAGAGAAAGCTTGGGTATCATGGGTGAAAGGAACCCATCAAAGAAATCCACATACTTTGACTTTGGAGAGTCCTTGAAGAAGCTTGGAGATGGAGATTTGAAGCTTGATTGAGAACCTTAAGATCTGGATGAGTTTTGGGACTTGAAATTTGGAGATGAAATATTGTCTAAGTGTTTGAGAGAGTATTTGGGAATGCCTTGGATGATATGAGGGTGAAATAAGCTAAGTATAGGTATTTTCACGTATGGAAAGGCTTTGGCCTAAAACCCAAAAGCCTTGGACCGGAACACAAAATCTGAGCAATATTAACATAGGATCGCGTCCTTGGTACGTCGCGCCAGGGGCACGAATGCCCATTGTTTTTCATAAACTTGAAAAATTGAAATTGTGAATCATTCGCTCTTAAGTCGAGGTTAGACCCATTTCCCACTCAATTTATCCTCTGATCAAGGATATGAAGTCAAATTTTCTAAATAATGCACGAATTTTGAGAAGTATGGAAATTACGATTCTGGGCATTTCTGAGGCATATTTTCGGGTACTTTTTTGGGTCATTTCAATATCTCCCCTTGGGAACATACGTCTCCGAATGTCAAAGAAACGTACATAAGAAGAGTAACCATGAACAAATCAGCCCAACAAGAATGCAACAATACATTTAAAACACCACTTTCAAAATCTCAACATAAGTGTCAAAAATCGTCACGAACTTGTCAACATGAACATGAATGCATGCAAATGACATAGGGAATGAAACATAAGACTTGAAATCACAAAAAGGGATTTGAAATGTTATCATAAGCTTGAATAGAATGAAAGAGGTATGGATATTGCTTTTCCACGCCTGCTCATGCTCCCCGAGAAACACTTTCGTGTTGATGATTCTTCCAAGGGCCTTGACGAACACCACACCCTTACCAATCAACTTCTTCAATCCTTTCATCCAATACCTCCGTCGGGGCTCCTTCCTAAGTCAACTTATCCTCCACAACACCCAAAATCTTACGAGTTCTATAGCACTAGGGTCACCACTACATCCTTCAACCTAAAAGCATGAAAAATCGGACAAACCATAACCATATCCCTAGGTAATTCCAATCTTTAAGAAACCTTTCTAGTCCTCCTCTACTCTATATAAGGACTCATAACCCTAAACTCATTGTCAACCTTAATCACACATAGTCCACTCAGTATTGTGAACCATCATCTTCCCCTTAGGAGATACCTCCACGCTACCATCTTTTACTCGAAACCTCCAACTCTAATAAGGCAGAATTAAGGCCTTGCTTAATCTAGACCCCTTCAACCAAAGAAGATTTGGGACTATCAAGAATACTACACCACCATACTGAACTCCCTTCAACCTAACCCCTAATCTAGCCAACTGATGGACCTCTCTTGTCACCTCTTCGCCACCATTCTAAACACATGCTAGGCTACCTAGAGCACTGACCACAACATTAGCCTTATCGGGGAAAATAATGCACACTCATATCATAATCCTTAAAGAGTTCTAACCACCTTCTTGTTATCTTCCATTCGTCCTATCATATTTAGCAAACAACCCTCATCGTTCAAGACTTGCAATACTACCTCTAAATGATCACACGCCCTAAATAAATCAATGCTCCACCACTAGAGGCCACTACAAACATGTCAACGTAGGATTTTAAGACCCTATTCATGAAACCCATAGACATAGCCGAGGTATAAGTCAACCAAACAACTCCAACCATACTTAAAATTCTCACTCCTAATCCGAAAAGACACTTAGGGATGTCATCTATCCTCATCCTCACTTGGGACAAAATCCGCACCAAAGATCAAGCTTAGAGAAGTTACTAACCCATTGTAGTTGACCAATTAAATCAACCATTCTTAACATCATATTACAATCTTATGGGTTCTACACTCATTGGGAGCATGATATGTAAGTAGCCAAGCCACACCAAGACCTCCATCCCATCAAGCTAAGTTCAACCAAAATCACAAGACAAGACCCTATGCAATAAGAACATGTGCAACCCCTAGACCTTTCTAACAACAATAGACTCTCATAACCATTCGGGACACACATGAATCTTACTAGCAACAAAAGGAACAATGAGAGGAATAGAAACCCCCGAAACCATCAAAGCATGCACAATAACATCAAGAAAATCCTTTAATATACTGGTAGCATCATCGGGCACCTCGTCCCCTCCTTGCCTTCGTTGAAGGGCATAAAATCAATTACGTCTTGGAGCATCCCCTTGATCAACATCACCACCTCTACGCTTGTTGCGCTTATAAGGGTAATCTATTATTTTTTGACCCTCCTCTCTACAACCATAACAAGCATTGGTTTTCTTCAAGCATGGGCCATCATGGCATGTAGCACATTTTGGGCACCTAGCATAAGGTACCACACTACCACGACCTTTGGGAATTTGGAACTTTCCTTCACCACGGGGCCTCTTGGCCTCCTTACCTCTCCGCTTCCTCAACTTTTCCTCCTCTATTTGTTCTGCATAGGTTATCAAGCAGGCTAAAGTCATGTCATTAATCAACATAGTGAACCAACATTCCTCACTCACTAAGTCGAATACTCTCATCACAAATTTACTCATCCAAGACCTTAGATCGGCCACCAATTGGGGAGCATATTTTGAAAGTTGGTTGAACTTGAGGGTATACTCCTTCACACTCATTGAACCTTGTTTCAAATTCATGAATTCTACCATTTTAGCCTCCATAAGATCAAGTGGGAAGAACCAATTAAGAAAAGTCACCTTGAACTCCTTCCATAGAACCACATTGTTAATCCCCTTCTCTTTTTTCCATTGATTAAACCATATTTGTGCAACTCTCTTGAGTTGGTAAGCTGCCAACTCCGCGTTTTCCTTCGACCTTACTCCTATGATAGCCAATACCTTGTAAGCCTCATCAATGAACTCTTGAGGGTCCTCATCTACTTTTGACCCATTGAATTCTGGCAGATTCATCCTCATAAAGTCTCTCATCCAAGAAGTCGGAGTAGGAGCATGAGGCTCTTAGGCAAATTGGGTGAATTGATTAGCCACGACTTGAGCTAGCAAAGTGAGAGCATCCCGAAACTCTTCATGAACCAGTCCCCCATCTTGAGGAGCTTGAGGAACGGGAGGAGTCGGTTGTTCCTCGGGAGTGCGGGCTCTTCTTTCTCTTGTGTTATGCATGATCTAGCATATCAAAGAACAATTGTTAAGGGGGAATAATGTTATCTCAAATCTATAGCACGACATTGACCATGAAAAAGCGAAATATTTCCTAAAACATCTCATAGCGTCCTACTCATAGTTGTGGTGCACAATATAACCATAAATATGACTCTAATGGACGCGGTGTGTTGGACTCCGAGGATCTAACAGCCTAGTGCTCTGATACCACCTTTGTCACAAGCCAAGCCTAGGGCCTAGATGTAACCGGCGGGAAGCCGAAGGAACCCTAAACAAGCCTCTTAGCACATCATCACACATCCTTGGTCGCAGAAGCAAGAAAAATAAGAACAAGAGATAGTAAACAGAAATAGCCATAGCTAAGGTACATCTTTCATATCTTAATCAATAAGAGCCAAGAGAGAATCAAAGCTCATAACATAGATACAAAACATGCCCAACAACACCTCTACTACATAGAAAAGAACGGGGGCCAAGACAAGCAATCGGGCTCACCCTCATAGTCAAAGTATACAATAAAAAAATAGAGTCTTTAATAAATAGAATAAAAACATAGACGTTGTCCACGGAATGGAGGACTCACCAACTAGCTTGAATAGATACCACTAGTCACGTGGAGGCGGAGGATGACCAAATGGTGCTCTGGTCCCTACATGGTAACATCATGTAGGCACAAAGTATACATTAGTACGTTTAAATGTACTAAGTATATTGGATGTAATGCAACAATAGATAGGCAACATAGGCAAAATGTATAATCATAAGAAATGAATAGCATACTAACAATATGAAATGTATGAATAATGTTTGAAGTAAAACATGCTTATATAGAACATATTACGTAGGTAAGAAGAGACCATCATCATAGATCAAGTAACTAGTACTCAGAATCCAAGGCTTAGTACCCATTGGTAATGGTCAAGGTATCTACCCCTCAACATGGTTAATGAACATTATACCCTCCATCATAGTGGTCAAGGTATCAACCCCTCAACAAGGTTAATGGACATCACACCCTCCATCAAAGTGGTTAACGTATCAACCCCTCAATAAGATTAATGGACATCACACCCTCCATCATAGTGGTCAAGGTATCAACCCCTCAACATGGTTAATGGACATCACACCCTCCATCAAAGTAGTCAAGATATTAACCCCTCAACTAGGTTATGGTCAACACATAATACTATAGAATCTTATCATGAAATGTACACATATACAACATACTTTCATCCTCATAGAGTCATACATCTCATTTGCCAAATAGTATGCCTTTAACAACTCAAGAATCATAATTTTGACATTTTATCAAACACTTGGCGGGTGTGTAATGTTAATATAAAATCATGCAATTCAAGAGTGAAATCATGCTAGAAAATTCAATGTAAAACATCAATGAATACTTGGTAACATCCTCAAGCAATATACAACAAAAACCTTCATTAAATCTCACAATAGACCTTAGATTCATAGCTCAAAACATGCTAAAACAATCATAATTTCATGAACCCCAATATAGTGTGCAGTGGAACTCATAATAGGTAAGATCTATTGGTAAATCAACTCCAAATCATGCAAGTTTTAGGTAAAAGAAAACTTGGGAGTCATGGGTGAAAGGAACCCATGAAAGAAACCGACATACCATGACTTTGGAGAATCCTTGAAGAAGATTGGAGATGGAGACTTGAATCTTGATTGAGAACCTTAAGATTGAGATGAGTTTTGAGACTTGAAATTTGTGGATGAAATATTGTCTAAGTGTTTGAGATATAATTTGGGAATGTCTTGGATGATATGAGGGTGAAATAAGGCTAAGTATAGGTATTTTCATGTATAGAAAGACTTGGTACCAAGACCCAAAAGACTTAGACCGGAACACAAAATCTAAGCAAAATTAACATAGGGGCGCGCCCTTGGCGCATCGCTAAGGGCCGCGAATGCCCACTGTTTTTCATAAACTTGGAAAAGTGAAATTGTGAATCGTTCACTCTAAAATCAGGGTTAGATCCATCTTCCACTCAATTTTTCCCCCTTGATCAAGAATATGAGGTCGAATTTTTGAAACAACACATGAATTTGAGATATGTAGAAATTACGATTCCAAGCATTTTCGAGGCACATTTTCGGGCACTTTTTGGGGCCGTTTCACTGTTTATCATTGAAATAGAGGTTTTGTTTATACATAATGTAATAACTAGGGATGACAATGGGGCGATGCGGGATGAGTTGAGCTCAACCCATAAATATTTTAAATGGCCCCGCCCTACAAAATATTAACTTGCACTGCCAGGACTAGCTTCAAAGATTCTTGGGAAGCCTAAATTATATTTCTCCTTTTCATACAAATTTATCACTTGATTTATCCCCTTTATAAAAGCATTATAAAGGTTCTTGGACAATAAGAACATTCTTTTTTGGTTCGACAAGTTAAGCAAAGGGTTAAAACCCTTCCATGTTTGACTCTTGCTAATCCTAATTGATAAAAAGTTATTGAGATTGATGCTTCTAATATCGGTTATGGTGGAATATTGAAACAGGCTAATCTTCATGGTATATGTGAATAGTTGATACGGTTTCACTTTGAAAAATGAATAGAAGCCCAAAAAAGATATGCTACTGTGGCTCACGAAATGTTAACAATTGTTAAATAAGTCTTATAATTCCAAGATGATTTATATAACCAAAAGTTTTTGATAAAAACTGATGCTCAATCTATTAAATATATGTTCAATAAAGATTTTAAACATGATACTTCTAAATTAATATTTTGTAGGTGGCAAGCTCAATTAGTACCTTTTGATTTTGAAATACAATATAAAAAGGGAACTGATAATTCCCTTCCTGATTTTTTATCCAGAGAATATCTTTAAAGACCTAGTTCATAAATTATTTCAGAGATGAAACTCTTATCACCATTCTAAAAGCATTCCCATTATGTATGGACATGCAGTGGCTTATACTTGATAAAATTATTGTCACAATGTGTCACGCCCCAAAGTCCCGTAGGGCTGATCGGCACCCGTTGCCGATAAGGCCCGGGAGAACCAACCTGTAACTATACGCTTACTGTACGTTTCTACCTTTAGAATGCCTTAAAGTAAGTAAACAATGATAATAAGCCAAAGAAAATGCATATGACTAGGCCGTTGGGGCCACGGTGTCTAAAGTACAAGACATGACTTTTACTTTTACTTTACATAGTC
>JAABOM020023395.1:0-18192 GCA_011800125.2 Solanum clarkiae
GTGCAATTTACACAATATCTACGAAATTTTCCATGTGACCATTTGTCTTGATTAAAATATTTTACGGGGTCTAACAGAGAACCATCTTCTTCTTCACAAGCAAGACTGATGCACCCTAAGGTGATTGGATAGGCCTAATAAAACCTATATCCAACAAATCCCTCAGTAGTCCTTTTAACTCCAACAACTCCATCAGGGTCATACGGTAATGGGGAATCGAAATAGGTTGAATATCGGGAAGGAGATTTATGCCAAAATCTATTTTCCTTTTGGTAGGTACTCGGGGAAGGTCATTAAGGAAGACATGAAGAAACTCATTAACCACCGGAATCGACTCTATAGGAAGAACCCCGGACTCAACATCCCTAACCCTCACAAGATGATATAGACACCCTTTTGAAATCAACTTTCGGGCTATTAGGAGCGTAAGAAGGCCCTTGGCCTTGATGAAACCGTCCAGCTTTGAGCCTTTGGAACTTACAATCAAAATGGGCCCTTTTGTCCTTACCACTTCTCTTTTTTCTACGCTTCTCCCCTTCTAATTGTTAGGCATATGTCAATAGGCGGGAAAAATCCATGTTGGTTATCAGCATAACGGCATGACACTTCTCGTTAACCAAATTAGATACCCTATCACAAATTTGTTCATTTTAGACCTTGGGTCGTCAACCAATTGTGGAGCATATTTAGAGAGTTGATTGAACTTGAGGGCATACTCCCTCACACTCATGGACCCTAGCTTTAAATTCATGAAATCCATCATTTTGGCCTCCCTAAGCTCAAGAGGGAGTAACTGATTGAGAAATGCCGCCTTAAATTCCTCCTAAAGGATCACATTGTTGATCCTCTTATCCTCCTTCTATTGAGTAAACCATATTTGGGTCACCCCTTTGAGTTGGTAAGCGACCAACTCCGCTTTCTCCTTCGATCTAACCCCCATAATAGCCAATACTTTTTACACCTCATCAATAAATTCTTGAGGGTCCTCATCCACTTTAGACCCATAGAACTTCGGTGGGTTCATTGTTATGAAGTCCGTTAACCTAAATGTCGGAGTAGGAGCATGAGAAGCTTGGTCCCCTCAGTTGATTTGATTAGTCATAGCTTGTGCTAACAATGCAATAGCATCCCGGATAACTTCATGAGCCTTTTATTCTTCCGGTGTATGAGCTCTTCTTCCTCATGGGATACCCTTGATCTAGCATAGCAAAGAACATTCATAAGGGTAAATCCTTACCTTAAATCTATAGAATGACATAGATCGAGAAGAGGGGAAACATTTCTAAAATGCCTTATAGCCTCTTACTCATGTCATGGTGCACTTCACAACCATGAATACGACTCTAATCGATGCGGTGTGTTGGATGCCAAGGACCATTAACAACATAGAATTCTGATACCATCTTTGTCATAACCCAAACCTAGGGCTAAGACGTGACACAAAGAATGGGAACCAAAGAAAACCTAAATAAGCCTCTTAGCATATTGTTACACATCCTTGGTCGCAGAAGTAATTAAACAACAACAAGAGAACATAAAATAAGGATAAATGGGCTAAGGGATTCTTTCATAACTTAAAACATACAACAGTCAAGAGAGTCAAGCTCAAAGCATCATTACATAACTTGTCGAATAGGGCCACGACAAGTTTTCGAGCTCACCCTCATAGTCAAAAAGCATATAATAAGAGAAAGAGAGTCTTTGCATAACATAGATCAAAAGATATCATCATCGTAGTTGAGGACTCACCAAACTTGCTTCAAAGATAGTACTAGCCATGCGGAGGAGGAAGATGATCAAGTGGAGCTCTATCTCATATGATAACATCATATAGACGTAGAGTATGTGCTAGTACATTTGAATGTACTAAGTATATAGGATGCAATGTAACAGGAGATTGGCAAAATAAATAAAAAGCATAAATATAGGCAATAAATGAGCATAGTAAAAATATACATGCATGAATGATTCTTGATCTAAAACATGCTTATACAAAACGTATCACATGTGTAGGAAGAGACCATCATAGTAGAGACCAAGGACTACCACCCCCTTCGCAAGGCGATTGGGGTACAAATCTCCCAACATGGTTGTACGGGCATACCATCCCCTGAGCAAGGCGATTGAGGTACAAAACCCCTAACATGGTTGCACAGGCCCACCACCCCCGAGCGAGGCGATTGAGGTATAAACCCTCCAACATGGTTTTTCGGGCCTACTACCCCCCGAATGAGGTGTGGTCAAATTGCAAAACTGTAGATACTATTCATGAAATCAACATATATATACATTCCTTTCTTCATCATAAAGTCATTTAACTCATAAGCCATGCAATAGACCTTCAAAAACTCAAGAAATAATAACTGGATATTTTATCAAACATTTGGCGAGTGCGTAATGCTAGTACAAAATCATGCAATTCAAGAGTGAAGTCAGGTAAGAAAAATCAATGTAAAACCACCCGCCAACACTTGGTAGTACCTTATGCAAGATACATCAAAACCCCTCATCAAATCACATAATGAATCATAAATTCATAGGTCAAAACATGCTTAAACAGTCACAATTTTATGAAACTCCAACATAGTTTATAACCAAATTCATAATAAGTAAGATCCATAAGAAAATCAACTTAGAAATATACAATTTACGTAAACATAAAGGTTGGGCACCATGGGTGAAAGGACCCAATAGTTGAAATCCACATACCTCAACTTTGGAGGTTTCCTTGATGAAGATTTGATTGAGAATTGAAGCCTGAATAAAATCCTTAGATCCAGAATGAGATTGGAACACTTGAATTTTTGGTGAAATATTTGTCTAAGTGTTAGAGAGGGTTTAGGGGAATGTCTTGTATGATATGGGATTGAAAAATGACTAAGTATAGGTGTTTTTACTCATGAAAAAGCTTAGGATCAAGACTCCAAAGTCTTAGGATAAAACTGAAAAACTGGCAACAAAATACACTGCTCTATGACGGGTCCACATTGCGAAGCCAACGCGAACAGCCTCTAGAAGTGAAATTTTTGCAAAAACAAAATTTTTCTATGGTTTCTCTAAAATTGGGTTTAGAGCCATTTCCAACTCAATTTATATTCGTTATCAAGAATATGAAGTCAAATTTTTGATATTACACACAAATTATGAGATATATAGAACTTACGATCATGGGCAGTTTTTAGGCACATTTTTTGGCACTTTTTGGGGTTGTTTCACTTGGAATCTTTGGTTAGACACCACATTATTAGCTAACCTCTTATTAAGAGCACTTGAGGACCCTTGTCCTTGGAACTTGTGACCTTGATGAAATCGGCCACCCATTAGAACTTTGGAAACCACACTCAAATCGAGCCTTCTTGGACTCCCCACTTTTTCTCTTTCTAAGCTTTTCCCCCTCAAGTTGTTCAGCATATGTCATGATCCGAGACAAATCCATATCACTTATAAGCATTGTGGTATGATACTCTTTATTTACCAAGCTGTCCACCCTCGACACAAACTTATTCATCCTCGATATAGGGTCGGCAACAAAATGAGGATCATACTTTGAGAGCTTGTTGAACTTGAGGGAATACTCCCTCACTCTCATGGAACCAATCTTAAGATTTATGAACTCCATCATTTTGGCCTCTCTCAACTCAATGGGGAAGAACCGGTTGTGGAAGGCAGCTTTGAACTCCTTCCAAGGAATAGCATCGTCATTTCTCCTCTCCAATTTCCATTGAACAAAACAAATTTGGACCATATCTTTGAGTTGGTGGGCTGCTAATTATGCCTAGTCCTCCGAATTTACCCCCATGATAGATAGCACCTTATACACCTCATCGATGAACTCTTGGGGATCTTCCTCCGCCTTGGACCCATGAAACTCCAGAGGTTCATTCTTGTGAAATCCCTCACCTTGAGGCCGGATTAGGAGCGTGAAGATCTTGGGCCCCTTGATTCCTTTGGTTGGTAATAGTATAGGCGAACATAGCAATAACATTCTGCAACTCAACTTGGGTAGCGCCTCCATCTTGTGGAGCTTGAAGGGCGGGATAAGCTAGTTGCTCCTCGGGTGTATGAGCCCTCCTTGGTCTCCCTCTTGGTAGAAACATGATCTAGAAGAGTAAAAAAGCATTCTTTAACACCTTATCTTTACATTTAAAGTATGACATAGATCATGAAGAAGTGAAACCTTTTCTAAAACGCCTCATAGCCTCCTATTCATTGTTGCGGCGTGCTTCACAACCAAGAATAATACTCTAATCAATGCGATCTGTTGGATTTTTGAGTACTATTAACAACCTAATGCTTTGGTACTAAGATTGTCATGACCCAAGTCTAGGTCCTAGACATGACGGCTTATGGGAGGTCTGGGGACAACCCAAACAAGTCTCTTAGCATATTATGTACATATTCTTGATTGTAGAAGCAAAAATGAAAAACAATAAGAGTCAAATATTAAAAAGAGGAAACGGGACAAAGAAAAGTCTTTCATAATCATAGAAACATAAGGAGAGTCAAGCCCATAAGCATATACAAACATAGTATCCAACAACACCTCTACTAGAGAATGGAGCGGGGGCCAAGACACTTCTCGGACTCACCCTCATAATAATAAGTATCCATCATAAAGAATAAGTCTCACATAGCATGAGTAAAAGTAGATATTGTCCTCGAAGTTGAGGACTCACCAAAGCTTTCTTCAAAGAACCGAACTAGCCACGTGGAGGAGAATGATTGATAGGAGCTTTGATCCCTACATGACAATATCATAGCATAGAGTATGCGTTAGTATTTGGAATGTACTAAGTATCCGAGGTGAAATGCATCAAAGACATATGCCATAATATTCGACATGCGTAATTATAATCAATAGATATATAGTCACAATATGAGATGTATGATCAATGCTCATCATAAACCTTGTTTGTGAAACATTTCTCTCGCATATCTTGTTCAACATAATAGCAACATGATTAGCTCATCCAAATACCTTGTACTAGAGGGTATGGAGTATAGCATGAGTCCTGACCCCTTCTACTAGGTAACAGATAATACATAGTATTATGTGGTACATGAGGGTAAGATTTACAACATGATTCATGATCCCATCATGTAGATATTGGGTAGTGTATCATAATAAGTCATACATGAGGGTAAGTCATACATGAGGGTAAGGTATACAACATGGTTCATGACTCCTTCATGTAGACATTTTCCTTATACTAGAGTGCGAGGAGTACAACATGGCTCATGACCCCTTCTAGTAGGCTTCAAATTCACAAGAGCATAAAACTTAGCATAAAAACTCAATAGTTCACGTGTAGATCATAAAGACTTATCATGTTTTTAATAGATGCATGGGAGCCTATAATTATCTTGAAACACTTGACTTGTAAAATCATACAATAGCTCATCAATGACTTAAGAATTTTTGTCAAGTAATTTTATTAAACAATGGTGGGTTCATGATACTTGTTCAAAATGATGCATCTCAAGAGTTTTTAAACAAGAAGAGAAAACTCAATCCAAATCAACCCACCAACATTGTAGTAAAACCCTTATTTTGGGTATCTTGAAATTCATCTCAAAATTTATAGTAGTTCATAGTCTTCAAGTTTCACATCATGCATAACTTCAGTAGATATAATTAATCTGTGGTATGGGATCAAAATGGGTATTCATGCATAACTAATCAATACTTGATAAAATCCAAAGTAATTTATGTTCATAATCAATAATAAGAGATACCCATGAATAACACAACTTGAAGACATGCAATTTTGATATAAAGAGAGGGTTGGGCTCCATGGGTGAAAGGATCCATGGATGAAGATCCACATACCTTAAACCTTGAATATCATGAGATGAACTTGAAGGAGACTTGAAGCTTGAGATGGGTTCTTGAGTTCCAAAATTAATCTTGAAATCCTTGAGTTGAATAAGAGATTTGATAAAGTCTTGGAGAGATTTTACAGAGGATTTTGTGAGTTTAAAAATAGCTAAGTATGGAAGATTTGACGTTTAAATGGACATGGGGCTATTACACCAATACCCTTGGGTGGAATGAGAAAACTAATAAAAAATTTACACTAGTCCACATCCAGTACGTGACGCGAGCAAACGCGGAGGGACCAATTACACTAGTTCGTGCCCCAGGCGCGTCATGGCCTGGGCATGGGCAAACATTCAATATTCAAAAATTAGTGAAAATTATTTTTTTCTATGGGTCTTTGTGAATCTGGATTATACCTATTTCCCACTCAATTTTGCCCCTTGATCTAGAATATGAAGTCGAATTTTCATAATCACACATAGATTTTGAGATGCATGGAAATTATGATTATGGTGATTTCCGAAGAACATGAGGGGTGTTTCAATATCATTAGTTTTTCGAGTTTGGAGGCTATTTCTAAAAAATATTATGGAATAATATATTCTCCACTTTTCTTTTTCAAAGAGAAATGATTGATTATGTAGGTCAAGTTAGAAATAAATAATTATTTTCTCCACAGTTGACTTCTAGAAAATTTGTAAGTCAAGTTGATAGAAGTCCTTTGGTCTTCAAGAAGAATGATTCATTATAGAGTAAAGTTGAATGGAACAAAAAAATGGTCATCTCAACTTGTCTTCGGAAAAGAATTGAAGTAATTGAGAGTGTTCTTTCTCCTAAAAAATTTTCATCAATTGCTAACCTATTTGCAGGCTTGTACAAAAAAAAAAAAGAGAAAATATAGATAAAAAACAAACCATATACAAAGATTTTGAAATTTCTACAAAAGTGAAAATATAATTGAACATCATCCAAAAAAACTTTGATAATGATCAGTAACATTGAGGAGAATATCAAACTATGTATATTGAGGTAATCCAATATTACATAGACCTATGTATTAATACAAATGTATTATCCTATGATGTGCTTCCAAAATACAATGCTTCTGATACTCAAAACATAAGATTTTGTGTGTTCTCAATGGGATATTTATGGGTTTTATGTGTTTTTGTGTTTAGATTTGCAAGATTACAGGTTGGCCATGATTTGGGGAAGAATTGCAGAATTTGCTAGTTTTTATTGTTATATGAGTCGTAGAGTATTCTACGAGTCGTAAAGGTATTTCATGAGAAATTCCAGTGAGGGTGAAATTGCTAAAGTTAAAGTCTATCAGACATACATATATGTCATTGATAAAGTTACGAGTCATAGACTACCTTTCGTGCTTTGAGGATTAAAGGAGTGGACTTGCAGGAAATTCATCAGACGAACCCCCTTTTACGGGTCGTAAACCACTTTACGAGTCATAAAGGAGTGTCATAGAGGAGAAGTTCAAAATTTCAGTAGCTGATTATGAAACCTCTACTACGAGTCATAGAAGACAGTACGAGTCGTACAGTGCTTTTGTGGAGTTTGCCAACCAGTTTTATTTATTTGTTTAGGACTTATTTGTAATTACTATAAATAGGTTTTTTAAGTTATTATTCAGGGAGGGACATTTCCTTTCAGTAGTTGGAGGGTTTGTACCCAAAAAACTCAATACTTTGAGAGAAAATATTACGAGAGTCTTTGAGAACACTTATGCCTTAGTTCAATCTTCAAGCTTGTGATTCCCATTGATTTTGGATTTTCTTGATCTTTAAAAAACTGTGTAAGCGTTTAATTACATCTTCTTAATTCATAGTATTTTCATCTTCACATAACATGAGTAGCTAAATCCACAACTAGAGTTGTGGAATCATGAAGAACTAACAAAGTAAAACCGAATAATTTACAATTCTTGGAAGGTGTATATGCATGTATTAATTAACTCTCTTCATTTTGCATGTTTTCTACTGGTGGCTAACATTAGAATTTGCCTAGTGTTACTGAATGGACCAAGGTAGTAATGAATATTAAAAGAGATTAATTAATAGGACTCGATTGATGTGTTCTCGTCTAATCAACTGAACTGGGCCAAGGGGAGATTGTACTGGGACTTATAGGCAATAGTTAGTAATGCACACCATGAAGATGGGCTAAGTCGCATAGTGAAATTTGCCGTTCACCTTTTAACCGAAGAGCTTGGTGAACTTAAATTATCGTCCTGCATGCTATATGCTAGACAAGAATTAGGTTATCTGGTGATATTGAGTTGGGGAATCATAGTGAGCATAATACCTTAGTTGCTCTTTATTATTGATTTTCTCTTGTGATAGTTAGTTTAGTGTACTTTCTTATTGATTATTGCAAAACCCTGTCGGTTAAATACTCGGGTTGCATATCAATGAATTTGTCTCTAGTCTACGTATTCCCTGTGGTCCGAGCCTAACCTTGGTTAGGTTCTATTTCTTGATAGCGACTATTTTATTCTCTTAAAAAGAGGTGTAACTTGGGTGACATCATCCTACAATATTGAGGATAGGTAATTGAGTGTAAAGTCCTAGTATATTATGCGTTGGTAATTGTCCTTATCAAGACTCTTCCACTGGTGTTACCTCAACTCATATGATTATTGTCTTCATGATATTAAACATTCTTCCTCAAACTAGAGGTATAGCTTGCCTAGAGCTTTCGATGAATGTTTGCCAGATGATCTTTTGATCTAACAAACTGAGTAACTAGTTGTCCTTGAGTTTTCTAATTGTACATTCTTCGTTATTCTGAAATGCATTATTGATTTGTAGGATCACGTACATGGAACTCAAGTTGTCATAAAATAAAGTAGGACCAGTCTTGACATATACTCTAATTTCTTATAATTAGAATTTGAGTTCAGCTGTAATTTGCACCATGATGTATATTACGTCTAGCAGTAAAACTTCCTGTTACTATACATATTATATCCAAATCATGTTTCTTTAGGAAGTAAACATGATTTCGATACTTACCTTTTGAAGACTTCTTCTTACAAATGTCTATGAAAGGTGTTCTTAGCACAAGAAGTAGGCTAAACACTCTTTAATCAATTAGTAACTAATATAAAATGCAAAATTTAAGCTAAACACTCAAACAAAACAAGTTTAAAATACCCAGAATATTGACTTGACACTGTCGAATTTTTGCACAAATATAGCTAGAAAAAAGTTCAAAATATGCCCAAAAGAATTATCAAATCATATACAAATGTTCTAACATTTTACATACAACTTTACCAAAATATTTTCAAGTTATTCAAACAAACCCAACACAAAATTAGTTGTGTTTTTACTTTTTTGTACAGATACACCTCAAATGCATTCAAATACACCTCACATCTACTCCAAAATTACACTTAATTACTTTCTCTTCAAAACTAGATAGATGTGACACCCTATAACTCTACACTCACATGTACGTATGTTTCAAGCCTCATTCTTATATGTGGTAAGTATATTAGGGTCAGAAGAGACCTCTAGCACGTAGATGAGTTTAAAGCTTTCCTATAAATTATGTTTCTAGTGTTGGATTATACAAGGGTAAACTTTAAATGAACATAAATCTTAGCACACAAAGAATTTGATGTCTCGTGACCTACCATATGAAAGAAATTTGAATTCTCTTTCCAACGTAACTGGTTTCACCTCATTTGAAATTCGGAGTCAAAAATTACAACCATTTTACTAGAAACTGGCAGGTGAAGAGTTATTCTACGAAACCCTTTTACAGGTCGTAGAACGAAGCACGACCCGTCTGCTAAATCTCTCTCAAACGTAGAAGCGAGGTTTCAAGAGAGAAAAAGGGCTAGGGTTTGAACTCATCCTATGAATTCTTCCAAGCTAGTTAGAGATTCAAAACTTCCAGGCATGTAAGACTAACCAAACCATGGATTCTGTTCTTCCATGTGGCTCATAACCTAGACTGATGGAGTTGTGAGTAAATTGCATCTCCCATGAATGGTTCTGTCATGAGCCAAACTAGGGCCTAGATGTGACATGGTGCATGGGGAACCCAAAGAAACCCCAAGTAAGCCTCTTAACATATCATTACAGATCCTTGGTCACGGAAGCAATTAAACACATCAATCCAGTAAAAATAAGGACATACGGACTAAGGGAAAATCTTTGGTTCATAAAAACGTCAATAGAGTCAAACAGAGAGTCAAACGCATTACATCCTTACATATGTGTCCAACAACACCTCTAAACATAGAACTTAGAATGGGCCAGGACAAGCAATCGGGCTCACCCTCATACTAATGACATTGGGTAATCCAAATATACGAGATATTGTCTAACATAAATATGAAAGAAGATAGATATTGTCCTCGGACTTGAGGACTCACCAATAGCTAACTTGAATAATCTATCTAGCCACGAGGAGGAGAATCAATAGGAGCTCTGGTTCCTACATGATAATATCATTTAGGCATAGAGTATGCATTACTATGTTTGAATAGATTAAGTATGTAGGATGCAATGCAAAAATAGATAGGCAATACAATCAAAATGCATAATTAGGAAATAGATGAGCATCTAGCAATATGACATGCATGAAAGATATTTAGAGTAAATCATGCTTACATAGAACATAATACATCTGTAGGGAGAGACCATATTAGTGAATATCCAAAGCCTACTATGTCCTTGGAGAGGCGCATCAAGTACAAACCCCCCAACATGGTTGATGAGCTACAAACAACCAACATGGTTGATGAGGTACAACCCTCCCCACAACATGGTTATTAAGGTACAAGCCCCTAGACATTGTTGCACGGGCCTGCCACCTCCTGAGCGAGGCGATCGAGGCACAAACCCGTCAATATGGTTACCCGGGCTTACAACCTACCGAGTGAGGCTTGATCATTTCCCCACACTATAGAAATAATATCATATACATACATTCATTTCATCATCATATAGTCATTTAACTCATAAGACATGCTTTGGGACTTCAATTCTTTAAGAAATCATAACCGGACATTTTATAAAATACTTGATGGTTGTGTAATGCTAGTATAAAATCATACAATTCAAGAGTGACATCATGCAAGAAAACTTGAAGTAAAATAGCCCACCAACACTTAGTAGTAATATCTTGCAAAATGCATTGAAATCCCTCATTAAATACCAAAAGAGATCATGGTTCTCAAGATTATAACATGCATAATCATAGTAGGTAAATCATCTCATGGTATAGACTTAAAAATGAGTAATCATGTATTTTCAACCAAACTTTCATAAAATCACAATAAAATAAATGATCGCAATCTCTATCATTCGCATCCAATTTTTTTCCTTGAACAAGAATATGAAGTCAAATTTTTGATATCACACATGGATTTTGACATATATGGAAATTACGATTCCGGGCACTTCCATGGCACATTTTTTGGGCACTTTTTGGGGTCATTTCAGGTTCTTAAATGTTTTTCTTAAATTCTAATGTATCTCTACATAGTCTTTCATGAATTACTATTTTTATGAATTATATTCTTGAATTAAATGATTTTACCGTACTACATAAACCCTAACATGAGTTCTTATTATTTTCACATATTTTACTTACATGAGTATACATGAGCATAATTTGAGCCTAAAGAGTCTATGGAATCCTTAAATGCTTTAATTCTATATTTGTCCTCCCAAATGCTTTGAGCTAGAACAATGCATGATTGAGTCCTTATGAGTCAAGAACTCAACCTTAAAATGATGTGACCAAAGGGTTGATAGTTGATGTGATGAGTTGAGTTAATGAATGCCCAATGAGATTGGATGAATGAGTTAGCCATAGGATTGATGTGTTATGAGCATATTGAGTATTAGAGGAGTATTGCACACCGAATTGAATAAGAGTAAGTCCAACTAGAACTTAATAACTATGTAGCCAACCTAGAAGAGGATTAAACCGTAAAAATAGATATTTCCTATTGTCTAATAATGAGGACTTGATGTTACTATTTTTGATCCATTGATAGGATGTACTATACAGGGTATTGGATAGATGTGGTGACGACATTGGTTCGTCGTATCATCATTGGCTCAAAGGTGATAGTTACCGATTACAGACACTCCCAAATAAGCCTTGATAGTACTCTGAGTGGCTGGGACGTAGATGATAAATGGCTAATCATTGTCTAAATTACATTCTTACTTTAGACTCTTGACATGATGATTGAGTTTCCTATTTCTTGAGTTGAGCTATTTGAGTTGATGTTATTCTTTCTTTATATGTTTCATTTTTCCATTTTACATATCCATATATTCCACGTAATGACGTCCATTTTGGCCTACATCTTTTTATAATACAGAGACAGGTACTACTGGTCATCAACAGGCACCTTGTTAAGGACCTATTTATTTCCAGTTCATTGGTGAGCCCTCCTCTACCCTCGAAGGACATTATGTTTCCATTCTAGCTTGAGTTAGACTTATTTTATTCTATTTTGAGGTAGCCATGGGTCTGCCATTGGAATCATTATTCAGATGCTTTAGAGGCTTCACAGACTAGACTGTTGATTTCATGATTGGATGTTATTATTGGCTAGTTTCTTTCACACTAGTCGTACTTAGTAGATGGATAGTTTGTTTGGCCTTTAGCCTTTATTTATCATTTGTCATCTCTTTTCTTAAAGTATTCTTATTCATAGATGTCTTCCACTACTACTATGTGATTGAAAGAATGTGATGAGGTCGAGTGGTTCACTTGATGACTATCAATAGTCTTTGAGTACCAGCCACGCCAAAAGTACCCTCCTAGGGCGTGACAAAATTAGTATCAGAGCACATAATTCAAGAGTTCTAGACCCATCTTGAGATGAGAAGTCCCACATTGACAAAACATAAGAGAGATATTAGTATATAAGTGAGGAACTAGTCTATATGCTCTAAGGCGCCTTTTGAGGTGAGCCCAAAGGAACAAATCCGTGATAGGCTAGGCCCAAGAGCGAACAATACTTCATAGCGTTGGGTCAGGTCATTACAGGTGGTATTAGAGCCAATCTTGTGCCATCCTTGTCTATGTCTGACAAAGTTAAACTGAGTTTAGGCGAACCCCATAAGGGGGGGAAAACCCGATTGCTAAGTCTAGGTAAATCCAATGTGGTGGGGCAAACCTCAGCGAGAACAATAAGTCCATAGAGAAGGTATATATAACAGCCCATCTTGAGATGAGTAGTCCCCACATCGGCAAAAATTAAGAGAGATGCTGGGTATATAAGTAAAGGACTGGTATATATATTGTGAGGAGCCTTTTGGGGTAAGCCCAAAGAGATAAATCCATGATGAGCTAGGCCTAAGAGTGGACAATACTTCACAGTATTGGGATAGGTCGTTACAATAGAGGTTCTATAAAAATACATACCGTGAAAACAATGTAAGTAGAAATCTTACAGTTCTATACAAAAGAGCTTGAAATAGCCTTCTTCAGTTCAACTTCGAAACAACAAAAGAGAATAGTCAAAATCGTAGGTGCAGAAAAAGGATATCTAGGAGAAAAAAAGTTAAAACTATGAATTTATGCTAGAATTTACCTTTTAATTTTTAAAGAAATAGTAGATGAGAAGTAGCAAATGAAATTTTCACGTGGTGCATTTGAGAGACTTATTATGTTTTCTGCCTGTGTTTATTGTGTTTGTGTTGAACTAATATGCCCTAAAATATAATTATAAAAAATAATGACGGATATGGTGATGAAGTTTAAATTCATCACTAGAATTAACTTTTTTTATAAAAAAAATAATGACATATTGGCGACGAAATTTAAATTCGTGACTACAATTAACTTTACAAATACATATTAAGAAATAATATAATTAATTTAATAAAATATTCATCGTTAAATCCATCTTTGACTTTAAAAAGAATTTCCACTAGTTCTATAGGGAAAGAAAGGTGCCAAATTATACTGACGAATTTAATTTTTTGTTATTAGTTTGTCGCTATTTTAGACACTTACTTTTTCCTCAATATTTTAGTAAGCAAACTATAATTCTGTAGCTAATTCGTCATTAATTAGTGACGGTATGGTGTTTTTTTACTATAATTCGTAGCTAAATCTGATTTTTTGGGAGTGATTTGACCAAGAAAGTTGTGCAAGAAATATTTTCGAGTAAAGAATTTAACCTTGTTTTTGAGCCGTTTCTTGGTCTTCTAACGTCCGTTTTGGTGTATACTTTTGGATGTAGACTTGGCATGGGGATTGTTTTATGTGGATTTATTTAAGATTTTGGGCGTTAGCCCAATTTTTCCTCGTTTTAGGTGCTAATGGCATAATTTCACCCTTTTTCAAGATGTTTCGACCAATATGACCATACTAACCTTGTGAATTGTATTTTAACAGCTAAGCAGCATCAGGATGTACTCTTCAGGTATGCTTTTATCCTTATTTTCGCGGACAAAAGTCCTTTCAGTAGGGGATGTTATAATGACCCTACAGGTTATTCCTGTATTTTTCGTAAATATTTTGTTAATTTGAGCCTTGAATAGCAACCTCGAGCCATTTTTAACTTATTAATACTGATTATTCGATTAGGGGAATCATTTAATATTTATGTAGCTTTCCCCAGGCTCTAAGGTAGGGATTAGACCCATTTTCCACTCAATATTCCCCCGAGCACGAGTATGAAGTTGGATTTTTGATATCACGCACAGATTTTGGGATATACAAAAATTACAATTATGGACATTTCTGAGGCACATTTTCATCCACTTTTTGGGTCGTTTCACATAGCTTAATTCTAAGTTAGAGGTGTTGTTGGACAACTTATGTAATGATTCTTTGAGCTTGGCTCTCTTGACTCTTGTATGTTTTAAGTTATGAAAGACTCCCTTAGCCCTTTATCCTTATTTTATGTTCTCTTTTGTTGTGTAATTGCTTCTGTGACCAAGGATGTGTAACGATATACTAAGAGGCTTGTTTGGGCTCCCTTCAGGTTCCTATTCAACTTGTCATGTCTAGGCCCTAGGTTTAGATCGTGACAGACTTGGCCCAACAATGTGAATTATTGTTCGCTCTTTGGCCTAGCCCATCATGGATTTGTCCCTTTGGGCTCACCCCAAAAGGCACCTCACAGTACATAGACCAGTCCTTTACTTGTACACTCAACAACTCTCTTGTGTTTTTTTGATGTTGTACATCTCATCTCAAGATAAGTTGTTACAGTATGACTCATAGAAGGGGTCCTCGTAGCAATTAACAGTATTGATTAAAATTGGACCATGAAATGTAAGGGTTAGACAATGAGAAGGTACTATGAGTCGTATACTAGACTATGACTGGTAGAGGTGCATCATAGCAGTGAAGTCCAAAATGCCAAGTGCTGACCATGAAAGCCCGATTACGGCTCATAGGTCACCGTAAGAGCCGTTGCTACAAGTCATAGCTATCGCCGACCAGATTTTCTGATTATGTTAAGGACCTTTTTGTAAATAGTATAAATATTATATGTGAGGGTTTTAAAATGAGTTTCTCGGAGGAGATTTTCATTGTTCTCAAATTATTGTTCATAGTGAGGGTTTTAGAGTAGAAAATTAGGGTTTTACTTCGAGACTCAAATTTAGGGATTTAGATTCACTTGTGGATAAATTTCATCATTCGAGCTTGTGATTCTAATTTCAAAGAGGGTTTCATTGTTCTTCAATTTTGTTGGTTAAAAACTCTTCCATGTCTTCTAATTTCATTGTTGATTTGTGTTCCCAAGCAATGAATGGCTAAACCCACAACTTGGGGTTGTAGGAACCATGAGTAGCTATCTTGAAAAACCTAGATTATTTGCACTTCTTGAATTGGGTATTTGAATATATTGTCTATTTTTATTCATTTTGCTTGTTGTTTAATGGTGGACAACATTAAACCTCACCTAGTGTCATGATCCAGATCAAGGTAGTGATGAATAGTAAAATAAAGTGGGTGACAAGATTTGATTGATGTGTTCTCGTCCAATCAACCAAACTCGTCCAATGAGAGGTTGACTAGGACAATAGGTAACAGTTAGTTGGCACACTATGGTAGCTGGCCAAGCGCCATAGTGAAATTTGACCTTTACCTTTTCCCAAGGGTTGGACGAATTTAAGTTACCATCCTGCATGCAATGTCCTACTTTAGGTTTTGTTATCCGGGGTGTTTGAGTTAGTGAATCATGGAAAACACAATTTCCCAAATTGCTCTCCAATTTGATTGTCTATTCGATTTATTTGTATAGTTTTAGTTATTACCAATCATTACTAACCCCCCCCCCACACACATTCTCGAGAATAGAGTTATTTAATGCTTGAAATGATTGTTGGTGAGTCAAGGTGTTAAAACCCTATATTTCCTTTGGATTTGACCCTAGCCTATATTTGAAAACGATCGCTTTATCCTCAAAGTTAGAGGTACTATTTGAGCGTGATCAATTAACACTTTAAGTAATAAGTAAACAATAATGAACTTTACAAGCAGAAAACTAAGAATGGAGTTGTTCTAAGCTTCAGAAGCACTTCACTTTTACCCAAGATTTTAGTAGTTCTATAGTATCCAAGGTAGACCACTTCACCATCATCTCCTATTGATGTATAGGAGGCATATGCTTCTTGATTTGCACAAATGTTCTAGTAGCCCTAGAGTCTTCTCCCATTCTTTTACTTGTTCTACAAGGTTCATTTGAGAAATGACAGCAACAATAATATTATCCCATTCAACTTAGTTAGCTTTGGAGGATAATCCTTTTCTTTGTCATTTTTAACTATTTTCCTACATAAAGCAGCATGATGACCTGGTATTCCATGAGTAAAACAACAACTATGATTTTTCTTAAAGATGGGATTATTAGGCTTGTAACCTCGAGATTAATTGTCATACCTATTATTATTGTTGCTTTCGCCTGGTACTAAATTTATCTTGAGAGCCAGTTGTTTAGCTTTAAAAGATTCTTTTCTATTAGTGTCCTCAATCAAAATGTGAGTTACTATCTTCTCAATAGTAAAATTCATTTGCTTATGTTTTAAATTATTTTTATAATCATTCCATGATTCATGCAATTTTTCGATCAACACTCAGCAAAAAAATTTTCTATTAGTGAAATTCATTATTCCTTCAAGTCCTCAAGCAATTTTTGTTATTCATTGATTTAAATGTTCATATCCTTGATGTCACTCATCTGATGGTAATATCCTCCAACTACAAACTTTTGTTTAGTAGCGTCTTCAATAGTAAATTTCTTAATTAAGGCTTCTCAAATTTCCTTGGCTTCTTTGCAACTAAAATACACGTCAAATAGTTCATTAGAAATAGTTCGCAATATAATATGGCGACATACCTTATTGATGGATTACCATGATTCTAAAATTTTATCATCATTGTTAGCACTAGGTTGTGGATTTAATAAAGCATGTGAAACATCATGAATATTGAGCAATAAGAAAATACGTTCTTACCATCTTATACAATTTTATTTTGCAAATATTTCAATATTTTACACGTTTGAAAAGTGCTTAGCATATGGTAGTACATCCGCAATTGGAGTAGCAGGATTAGTACCAATATTTGTAGTATCAGAAATAGTTTCAAGAGTAGAATATTTGCAATAATTTCTTACATCGTTGGAGAAATGGTGAAAATATAAATAATGATATAACTTTTTATTACTTAGCAAATTACAAAATACCAAAATTATAAAATACATAACAATTATAATTTTTTAATTTGAGAAAGATTAATGCTTGAGTCATTCTGGGCACTTTTCTAAGAAACTATTTCAATGGTGTGAATTATTTGCCAAAATTGAACAAGCCTTCTCTATGTAAATAGATGATACATGAATCAGCAAATAAATTAACATTAGCAAGTTCTTAGTATGAAAATGAAGCAATTAAACTAAAATTGTTAATTAAATTAAAGAAAGTAAATAAAGGGAGAGGCAAAATTAGAGTAAGAGAGCAAGAAAGGAAAAGATGTTACGTTACTGCTATTTATTATATTTTTCAATTGGAAAGTGAGCAAATATGTTGGAGTAGAAAGGAATGAGACAATGACAAGTGGTCATGCAACTTGTCCAACTCCTTTTAATTGCAAGGGGACAAGTGTTCCCTTTTGCAAAGAGCCACAAATACGTTGAATAGATTTTTTTCACTTACACTTTTAAGGAATAGTTCTTTTGAAATGCACAATTCACTTACAGTCTCCATCTTTCTCCTTTTCCTTCTTTTCATGCAGGTGTTTCATCCTGGTATAGATGTGCTTAAAGGGCCCAACATTTTCTTCTCTTTCATTCTCAAGAACCTAAAGAAATATTTTTGCCTCTTCTTTATTTCATTAGAACCAAGAAAGGAAAATAA